>CABHPR010126774.1:29845-43469 GCA_902168415.1 Peromyscus melanophrys | reverse complement strand
GTGTGTGTGTGTGTGTGTGTGTGTGTGTGTGTGTGTGTGTGTGTGTGGTGTGTGCCCCTCCCCTTACAGGAAATAGAAAGTTTCATTTTCCAGTCACTCTCCCTTTGCCAATGCTTGGCAAGCAACTTATTTGGAAGGATCCTTGAGATCTCATGCAAGAAAGCACAACGGCGGCTCAGCTGCTGAGCATGTGTTGTCGGGTTTCACAGATCTGCTCCATAATTTTACAGACATAAATGTGTAGTTTTATAATTTGTTGCATAACAAACTATTGGAAAGCTGAGTGGATTAAAATAGTGTTTATTTGTTTTCACAAAGGGTCACTTAGGAATCGGTTAATCTAAGCTGGGGTTAGTGGAACACGTCTGTACCCCATGTCCATCTTTCTCTTCCTGGAAACAGCAGGCTAGTTCATGCGACTTTCCCACCAAAAGATCAGATATGGAAGCACATAAAAAGAAGCCAACAGGAACTCTTTGGGGCCATTATTCTGAAGAGGTAAATATTCACTTCCAAATGCAATACCATTTGTACTGACTGAAAGACACCATGCTGAACTCACAGCCAAGGGAGGAAAATAAACTATATCTATCTTGTGGGAAGAGTTCTAATGCATATGATGAAAAGTTAAAGTTAGAGAGGCATGAAAAATTGTGGTTTGGATACAGTGAAGAAATAAAAATAATGTAACTAATCAAACCTGCCCTTTGTTGTTCATTTGTCTTAAATAGAAGAAATAATGCAGTGGGGACAGCAGGACAGGTGACATACAGAGAGTGTGGAATACTGTGAGTTATAGGTCTAAGCAGAGATGGCAGTAGAGGTAAGGGGAGAGGTAGGTAGGAGAAAAGAAAAACTGAGAATGTTTAGAAAAAATCCTATGGAAACACACTAATTTGTAATCTAGTTGGAAAATATAATTTCAAAACATAGAAGGCATTTGAATACAGATATCTTGCAGGGGTGGACAATGATTATACCTGGGTTCTTAAATGAAAATCTCAGTTTGGGAAACCTCATTATGAGACCTAGAAGCCTCTCAGAGGCTGCCTAGAGATCCCCAAAATAACACGGGCCACTGCCATTGCTCTTGGATTCCCAGCAGAACCACATGGTAAGACCCTGTCACTGAAGACACACACACTCTGTTACAGAACATAGAGAAATCAAACTGGAACTGACCTGAGAACTTCCTCCTACTGACCAGCATTCATACTACTAGAAGGTGCTATGAAGGTCACTGATGGAGAAAGGGTATCAGTGGATCCTATCAGAAAACCTGCATACTACAATACCAACCTGCTAGGCAAGAGCTGCTGCAATAATGTCATGATAGTTGTGGGGGTGTCCTAGTGAGGTTTCTATTGCTGTGAAGAGACACCTTGACCGAGGCAACTCTTATAAAGAAAACAATTGATTGGTGCTGCGCACTTACCAGTATGAAGGTTCTATCCATTATCATGGCAGGGAACATGGCACTGTGCAGGCAGACTGGTGAAGACCCAAAACACCCCTATTTCAAGCAAGCCCCTCACCCCAGCTTGAAATAGGCCTGAGATTTGAAAATCTCAGAGCTGCTGACATAGGTCCCAGGAACTCAAAAGTACAAAGTCAGGATGTTTGAAGGACTATCTGATAGCAACTGATTAACCACAGAATGCCCCAGTGCCAGAGATGGCCAAAGTACAAAGTCAGGATGTTTGAAGGGCATCTGGCAACCACTGATTAACCACAGAATGCCCCAATGCTGGAGGTAGTCTATAAAGTTTGACAAACAACCGGTCAAAACTGCAAAGTAAGATAACACAGAAATGTCGGAAAGCCCCTAAAACTTGATCCAATCAGAATTGTACCTGTATTAGCACCTTTAACTGATGTAACCTTGTGGTTTTTGCCTTTAAAAACTGAGCTTGCAGAGGGGCGGGTGCCTCCTCTAGTCTCTGCTGCGTCAGTGTGCTCCACGACAAGGTCCCTCCCACGCTGCTTGAACTGCTCCAATAAACCTTGCTTTTGCATTTCTGTGAGTTCGTGTCTCTGGTGGTCTCTCTGGGGGTCTTGCTCCCAGGGTACAACAGTGGTGCTTGAGCTGAGAGTTCTACATCTTGGCTCAGAGGCAACTGAAAGTCACACTGAGGGAAGCTTGAGCAAAAGAGGCCCCAAAGACTGCCCTCACAGTGTCACTTACTCCAACATGGCCATACCTCCTGATAATGCCACTCCCTTTGGGGACCATTTTCTTTCAAACTGCCACAGGGAATAACCAACTGCATTTGAATTGGAGCTGAAGCCTTGTCCTAGGAAGGAATTCTGGCCTAGTACTGTAAATCTGCTTGAAAGCTCATGACTCAAGAAATCACAAGTCCAGGGGTGAACCTATTACTGTTGTTTTGCTAAATTACATTTCAGAGTGCTTTCTCAATGTTATGCTTATGCTCATAGATTAGTGCTACCTTCAACCTTGGTCAAGGAAGTGTCTCTCTTCGGTGGTCAGCAGTTAATGCAGAGACTCATGACTAGTCTATGTCATCATCTAACTATCACCATCACCCAAAACCCAGGTATAGGGAATAGCCAGGGAGAGGAATGCAAAGAATGTAAGAGCGGGACGGTGCTCTGAGACGCCGCCTTCTAGAAATGGCATGGCTGTTGCCCTCCCGAACTTGCCGTACCCAGGGTGACCTGCACACAGTCAAATCGTCAAGATCAGTCACTATTCTAAGAGGCAGCAGTCACTGGACTCTGAGAGTTGTTAACAAAAGAAAGGAGAGGACATGAAGGTGAAGGGGACATATTGGAGACTCCTGAGGTCAGTGGGAGGGGAAGGAGGAGGAATATATGTGTATGAAATTCTAAAAAATAAAATATTTCATATTTTTTATTAAAAATACTCTGATTTGGCAAAAACTGTAGAACAGCATGCAGCAGACACCACCTGCTCACATGAGGATTTACATGGAATCATAAGTGGACTTGTAGCTAAAATGGAGAAGTTAAAGAAATGTATTCTGTAGACATATAGCACAATAAAGAAACAGAACCTGGTATATATGTAAGATCAAAAGTAATACTTCCTTTTAAAGTAAATTTTCTTTTAAATAACATTCTCATATTGCATATGGCATTTTTAGTAAAATAATGCCATTTTCCTCAGCCCAATTCAAGTTCTATTTCTTTTGAGATTATTGGGCAGCCAAGCATCTCAGAGTTTGGTCATGCCCTTCTGTGCCCTTTACTAACATAAAAGACACTTTCTAAAACATATTTTTATTCTCTGTTCTGTCATTTCCTCACTACAGGCTTGCTTTCCCTTGGCTGTGTAAGAAAATCTAATCAAGTTTAGCTACTGAATTGTGCATTGTGTCTTCAATCTTACAACTTCCATTTTTGAGTCCTTTCATTAGAAAAGTATGGATTTTTATCTTTTCCCCCCTAGATTTCTGTATTTCCCTTGCCTTGTGCAAGGCCACTGTGTAAGGTAGCACCTGAAGCTGTGGAATGATGTGACACTCACCAGGATAGACAGGTCATCTGTCATATAAGAGTATAGAATGTACCTAATATTACTCAGCATTTGGGGTCACAAATGCACTGCCTAATTTCCCTATAATTTGAAAAAATTTAAAGAACAGAAATCGGTAAAGGAGAACATATTTATTTCATCATTTAAAAATAACTTCTTATAGTCAAGAGATATTTTTGGAAGCAAAGGAATCAACCCATGCTACCAGATAAATCTCTTGACCACAGGAAAACTGTGAGAGAGGGAGAGAGAAAGGGACTATAGAAAGATTAGAAAATAATTCATAAATTTTCTGTACTAAGACCTTGACTATCAATACTTAACGTGAATACAAATGGATTAAATCTGCAATTAAAAGACACAAATTGTTGGGATGGATTAAAAACCCTAGGCCCAGCAATACATGGCTCACAAGATCCTGCTTCACCTCCTAGAACTGAATGTGAAGAAATAAATTATCCCATGTAACTGGAATCCAAAAGAATGTGATCATAATTATAATTACATCATTTAAATGAATTTAAGTAAAAACAGCCAATGAGCTGAGGTCACTATGTAATGCCAAGGTTGGTTTCTTCAACAATTCTTGCATGTTCAGACAATTAGAAGAGAAAATAACAACAGCTCTAAGGCAAGACCAGGCTTGAGGGCAACAAAGTGAGGAACTTTATCCCAGCAGTGTTAGCAACAGACAGCCATCCGAGATAAAACCAGCAAAGAAACACAAAATGTCAACTGCGTGCCCTCACAGACATTACCTCCAATGACTATGAAAACACACATTCTGCTTTCACAGGTTCTAGAAAGACCTTCCCTTTGCCAGCTTCCAGAATCTGTTTGTATTCCTTCATTTAAGATCACCTCCACCATCGCTCAAGGCCTTGCTTCTCTATTTCCATCACTGTTTTCTTCACGTGTGATTATGACTTCCCTTGTTTATGTGGGACAGCTCAAGATAACCCAGGAAAAACTGCCATCTTCTGACTCTGAGTCAACCATGTAAAATCTACTCTGTCTCGTAAGGAAACCCTCACATGTTTCAGAGAGTAAGACTCTTTGGGGTGGTTCATTATTCTAGATACCATAATCAAATATTTCCATTCTTCTTCTCTTGACCATAATTGTTTTTGCTCACATTATTTTGTACTCCTAAAATACTTTTTAAAAAGAAGAAAATACAAGTTCATAAATGCAGATTTATTTACAACTTGCCCACACCAGTGGTGTGTGCTCCTGGTTTCTCTGCTTCTGGCATTGCTATATCAGGGTCTCAATTTGACGGGAAGTGAGAGGAAAGCCCGGGACTATGAACATAATGAGTCAATTGGAAGGAGCGCTCTAGGAACTGTCTGAATGTCTGGCTCCAGAACACTAGCTTTTCCCTTCATCCAACATGGGATCCTTGAGAATTCTGAAGTCTTTGGGATCCATTGCTTAAATGGTCTCAGAGTCCAGGGTTTCTGAACTATTTGCTACTTGTGGTTGCTTTTCACCTAGGAAATTCCTACCCAAGGCCATGTATATAAAATAGTTATGTAAATAAAACATTTACTTAGAATGCATATGATGAAGAAATTATTTTAAAACAATTCTTTGGTCTGGAGAGATGGATTAGTTGGTAACTTATTATTTGCACACAAGCATTTGGATCAGAGGTAGAGTCTTTAGGATCCACAGCTCAGGTGCCATCCTTCCCCAAGTCTGAGGAAGGATACAAGCTGTGTGCACCCCCACTCACTCTCTCCCATGTACTAGTCATAATTTCTATATGCCAGGATTGGGTAAAAAGAAATAGGAAGAAAGTGAAAATAAAAAAAATTCATTTTCATACATAGACAATTCCCAGATCCAAGTGCTCTGCCATGTCAAGAACTACTACAATATCCTGTTAGTACCAAAACCTCCTACATTAGATTATGTTACAGACCTTAAATGATATGATGATGATAAGTGAATCTCTATCAAGGATTATTTAAAGAAACAGGCATATCTTTCTCTCACTATTTACTATGCACCAAAGGGACTCCAACACCCATTTGTGTATGACATCTGTGGTAGTTTGAATATAATTGGCCCCCATACTCTCACAAGGAGTAGCACTATTAGGAGGTGTGACTTTGTTGGAGTGGATATGGCCTTGTTGGAGGAAGTGTGTCACTGTGGAGGCAGGCTTTGAGGTTTTCTATGCTCAGGATAATGCCCAGTGTCTTAGTTGGCTTCCTGTTGCTTGGAAAATGTAGGGCTTTCAGATATTCCTTCAACACCACATCTTCTGCATGCCACCATGCTCCTCACCATGATGATAATGAACTGAACCTCTGAAACTGTAAGCAAGCTCCCTCAATTAAATGTCCTTAGAAGAGTTGCTGTGGTCATGGTGTCTCTTCACAGCAATAGAAAACCCTAACTAAGACAGCATCCAAGGTTTACCTTGGAATGATAGACTATATCAGACACGGGCAAGTGCATTTTATTCTAACATTGTACCACAATCCTATATTGTGAGGCCCCTTTATAGTAACAATTGGTTAGTTTCTTAGCTCTTACTCTATCAAGCCCTTGTCCAGGGTATTTTAATGTCACCTGATTTAATCCTAGCAAAGGAGTCCTATTTACTGTATTTGGGAGATTTTATTTGAACTCAAGAAGAATATAAGCTGAGCTTCATCAGAAAAAAAAAATGCATTCCTAAGGAACAGTTCTCTAATTATATGTATTATTATATTTATAGAAGGGCAGTAAACTCAAGAATAAAGACAAAAAGTCCACGAAAAACAAAAAATTGTGAATCCTCAGGAATTATAAAATCTACAGTCCTCATTGTCTTCAAACGTAATTTGCTAGACTGTTCAGGGAGATAATATGATTACTGATCAATACAATTTGTTTTTATGTAATGTGTAGTAATTTAAAAGTTGTATAAATATATGTATGCTTTTTATAAACACATCAAAATATTATCACATACCTTGGATGTTTTGTATTAGTTCATTTCTCATTGATTATGCATTTTTATTTTTCCCTCAGCCTGTATCAACTACTCTTTACCCCAAATGTCATTTATACATGTATCTATGCTTTCCAGGGAATATGTCTCTATATAGTTGACATGCACAACACTGAGTCTATTCGGCCACTAAACAAAGTATCACCGCTGAGTGGCTCATAAACACTAGAATCTTACATCTTGTTGATGTTTTATGTGTGCTTCCTTTCTGGCCCAGAGTCCTCTTCTGGTGTTTTACAGCAAGAGGTGGTGAGAAGTCTCCCTCAGACCCCTTATATAACTACTCTTTTATCATCCTTGACCTAATCTCATCCCCAAAGCCCCCAACCCCCATTCATTCACCATGGAAATAAACGTTTCAACATACACAGTTTCAGGTCATGAACATACAGACTATAACTGTGTACATGTGCATAGTTGTTCATTATTTCACATTTTCAGGCATTTTTCATGCGATCTCCCTTGCACCACTTGATAAAGGAAGGCTCTTTTACTTCTTGGTCATTTGTTCTTTTTCAAATTATCTCAACAATTTAACCAATTTTTCTATTGAATTGTTAGTTCCCTTCTTGTGATTTCTAAATGTTTTCTGTAAGAAATGCTAATCAATTATTTTAGAATTATTTATTAAGTATCATGTTTTCCCCAGGAAATGCTCCTTATGTTACTACATTTATTAAGCAAGCCAGATGTTTCTCACTGACAGACAGAACTCAGGATTGTTTTGTATTAAATTCCCACAGCTACCTAAGAATCCACATTTAGTAGAAATGGTTTATGCCAGTGGTCATGACAGAGGAGCAGAAGATGGCAACTGAAGTTCAGGAAGTTGGCCCATCAGGAAACAAAGTTCTGATGGGTGAATCTCAGATAAGCAAGGCCCCCAGGGCTTCAGCTCCAGATTATCTCTTGCTACTGCTGTGCCTTTACATCTTTGCCTCTGCCATTCTTCTGTAGTATCTAGCATGGTGTGAATGGGTGTGGGAAGGTTCCCACTGCCTTTAATGTAGTGTGATTATCTCATGGAAATATCCCCTTCTACTGGGCATTTTTAGCTGTGGATTATTTCTTCTTAAGATGTACTATTAAAGGGTTGCTCCCTCCCACTGATAAAACAGGGGTGCAGAGGGTAGAAAATAAGAACAAGGAAATGTCACACAGCTAGTTTCTCTTGAGGAGTCATATAGACTATAGCTTGGGTTAATGACTAAGGAAAACAATTAAGTCTCAGAAGCTAAGTTAGCCCAAGTTCTTTTAATCTTAATGTTGAGAGATGTGTTCACAGGTTTTGGTGTGCATTATAGCTGAAATAAAGCTTTAAATAATGACTTAAAGTTAGATTAAGATGATTTGTTAATGGCTTTGAGGTTAAAAAAAAAACCTTGGAAAACAATTTAAAGGCATACTTTTAATAGCTGAGTGAGGGACTTGTTGAGGTCAGGGAGCACGAACAATGGTAGCCTGGCTACTGCTGATTGATGTGCCTTTTTTGCTAGGATGAGTTAGCTTCCTGATATTAAAAAAAAAAAAAAAAAAAAAAAACCAACAACAAAAAAAAAAGTTTAGATTTGTGATTCTTCTAAGATTTCTTATATGATTACCTTTACAGATAAGTCATAAAATGATTGGTTCTTTCTTTGTAACCTCAAAATGCAGCCTGATAAGCAAAAGAACAGTATCTTGTTTGCTTACACTCTACTAATCTACAACAAGTTGCTGGGATATGACTCTATGTGGTTTCTTGGAACAACTTGCTTTTCACCTGAAATGTGCAAAATGTTTAATAATGTAAGGGATATGGAAAACATGCTGGTTTTTCCTTATATCCATTGTAATTATTCAATTGAAAAAATAGATTACAACCACATTGTAGTTTTTATATTGCTTGAAAGATTTTGCTGGGATATATAAGATGTAAGAGAAAAAATGAAGTTAGTTAGAAGGAAGACATCAAGAGAGACAGAAGGGATACATCTGGATTGAGGTAAGAAAAGAAATAAAGAATAGAGAGAAAATGATAGAGAGACCCTAGAGGTGTGCGTGTGCGTGTGTATGTGTGCTTTCCCATTTTTGCCGGCCCCAGAGAGTTAAGTTTAGCCCCCCTTGCCAGCCCCAGAGAATTAAGTTTTACTCCCTCAGAGAGAAGAGTCAAGTTGAGTGATTAATTTGCTGATTCTGTGACTTCTCCCTCAATTCTTGAGCTGCTGAAGACTGGTCATCATGGCAGCAGTAGGTTTCCATTAATCAATGGAATTTACACCAATACCTCATTCGTTTTATTAATGTGACTTTATGTTAATTCTAATAGCTGACTTTCTTTTTAATGTTGTCAATTTTTTATCCCCTGCTTTTGTCATAAAATAATATCTGCTTGTCCTTATGTATTTAAAGTAAATTTTTCCACAGTGAAGTTATTTACATTCATATGTATTCCAATATCAATTGTAATCATGGCATCACTGTCTAATTTGCGATTTATTGAAAATTTTTAAAGTGCTTATTCCTAAATTAGATGTCTTCATCAAACCCTTCCCTTCAAGGCTCAGAGTTCTCAGAGGAAGTGGAAAGATTGCAGTGTCTTCCAGACATAACAGGACTGGTACACATATGAATTCACAGAGACTGTGGTAGCACACTTAGGGCTTGCACAGGTTCAAGCAGATTGGCTCTAAGCACTAAAAGGGGAAGTGGACAAAAAGTCCCACCCCACTCAAGGAAAGTTATTTCCAATTGAAAATCAGTTTTCTCTAATGGAATGCCATTGGGTATATCAACCACACTCCAGGGCAGGCCCCATGCTCAGAAGTAGTTGGTCAACGTGAAACTCACATATTTAAATGCTGATTAAATAAGAAAATAATTTGGTTTGTAGGCTAAATGTCTTACTTCACTTGTGAAATGCATATTTAAAACAAGTCCCGGTTGCTGTGACTTCCTTGAAGTCTATCATGAAAAATAAACACAGGCTTGAAATCAACTTTGAAGGAAACCACTCCTTGGTCATAGGTACAGATCAGTATCTGCTGCTGTTTCTGCGGAGCAACTGTCTTACTGAGGGCGCTCCCTGTTCTCTTCAAGTTCTGTTTAGTTAGAAATGTGCTTAGAGAACGTTCTTTTAATGTGTACATATTTAATCCTGTACTTTTTCATGTTTTCAACATTTTTGAACATCTTATTTTCCTATTAAGAAATCAATGGACAATCACAATTACTATTAGAGTGAGATAAGATAACATAATAATTTTTCAAGTCATTAGTTTGTCATGACAAATAGTCTTCTCTCCTGCACTAGGTTCAAATGCTAACCTGAAAAGTGTAAAATACCACCCTTTCTTCTTTGAAGAATGACACCAATATGAGATGCAGATGGTTCTTTGGGAACTTTATCTCTTCTTTTCCAAAGAGAATTACTCATGTTTTATTGTCCGTGTTTTATTGTTATGTATTTTAGAGCCTTACAGCACCACATGTTTAAGAACATGTTAGTATTTTTGCATCTCATAGTAAAACATTTATGCTTAGGAGCAAAGTTCTTTTTGTGTATAAAGTCTGTGTGTGTCCCTCTTTCCCTCACTCTGTCCTTCGCTCACGAACTCCTAAATACACACACTCTCATCTCACACAGACATGGCTGCATGAATACTAACTCCTAAATATACACACTCTCATCTCACACAGACATGGCTGCATGAGCATGCACACACACTCTTAGCAAAATCTATGTACACATTGGATGTTCAGGAGACAATTGTAGAATATTGGGGCTTGTAATTAATTTATTTGATGCTTTTAGAATGGCAGGATGAAAATGAAATGTTAAGTAAATTTAGATATGCATTTTAACAACTGTATTTTTAAGAGATAAGTGTTTCTATGAGAATTTAAAAGTTACTTCTCTCAGGAATGAATGCTGTTCTGCTGATCATGAAAACATTGCTGTGGCCCAGGATGAGCTCTCACAGATTCTGTGACATTTGTTAAGGAGTAAAACGAAGTAAAAATGAGGGGCAGTAAGAATACTTGCCACACGACCCTATTCAATAGGCATAGCAATCTGTTGGGAAAGCTATAACAGTGAGCTTTTCCATGCAGCTTTATACCTAATATCATAGAACATGAACCAAAACCTCAACAACCTCTCCCAGTAAAGCAGAACTCTGTGTCTCCTGGCTCAGGAAGCTGATTTAGGACCACATCTCTTGCAGAAAGTTAACAGGGTGTGATTCAGGAACCAAAAGAATCAATCCATTTTATGTTGAAGAACCTGTGACTGGGGAACATATGGAGTAAGAGGGGATATTTACTAGAATTGCTTCCTAACTGAATATGTTGTCAAATGGCCATCTAAATATTTATGTTTATAGACCAGTGCCCCCTCAGCCTCGGGAGGAGAAATTCCTGTTTACTGGGAGAGATGGTTAGTATGGAGACTCACATTTGCTGAAAGTAAGTGACTGACAAGCACTCAGCATTAAACTGGACATCTGCATCAATCCCTCCACCAAGGGCTAGGGAATATCACAGAAGAAAGGGTATAGAGAATATGATCATAGGAGGGGGAAAGTGTTATGATATTGCCACCCAGATTTAATACTGACATTACAGCCATGAACATACAGCAGCTGTGGATATATGCAAAAGACTGAGCCCTCCAACTTTCCAACATGGAAACATGGAGGAGCCCGTTAAGACCCACCCCTTCCTGAAGAGCTAATAACTGTTGACAGTCACTATAGGAGGTGGTGTCATTTACTCAATGGGTGTAACCACTATGAGACTGGTGGGAAGAAGGAGCTCAAAAGGAAAGAAAGGCAGATACCAGAGTACAATACAATGGTGGAACTCTTGGATATCTTGTTGTTGTCGTGTGTCATGGAGTTCATGTAGGTTCATTCCCTTCACATGCTCCAACAGTTCACAGATTTTTGTGGATGTTGGGGTGGCCAATTCATAGTCCTGGTTCTGGGCCTGGGTGGTAGCTGGGTTGATCAGCTCACTAGCTTTCTCTCATCATCACTACCCAATACCTCAGCTAGGTAACCCAATGCAGCCTACAGCAAAGAGCAGAGCCAGTGCTCTTCCTCTAGCGCCTCAGATCCAGGTCCCTCTTATTTATATCCCAAGGGCCAGCCCTACTGTTTTGCCCAAATAGAGTACAGTCCCCCCTCTCTGTCTCTGTCTCTGTCTCTCTGTCTCTGTCTCTCTCTGTCTCTCTCTGTCTCTCTCTCTCTCTCTCTCTCTCTCTCTCTCTCTCTCTCTCTCTCTCTCTCTTCTCTGATTGTTGTAGAGGGGAAATGAGGGGAGCAGGGTCAGCTCTCCTGCTCTCATGCCCTCAGGGCTGGCTTACCTACAACCCTGACAAATGGATCAGCTCTAGTATGCTGCCCAGAAGGGAAGCAAAGGATGTAGCCAGTAAGGGTAAGGGCTAGCTCTCCCACTCTTGTGACTCTAGGGCCATGGGTGAGGGAAAGATGTCCTGTCTCCCTCACCCATTACCACCTGTGGCAGGTGAGAGAGCTGGCCCTAGGGTACTACAATTTAACTACACAACAATTTTACGTTCTGTCTGGGGACTACCACTGCTCCTGCTATTGGTTTTTGGCTGGGTGTACAGCATCAGGCATGGATTCTGTCCTATGAAGCAGCTCTGACATCAATCATAGAATGATTGATTACCTCCATAACAGTCATGCACCATTGCACAAGCATACATCTTGCTTGTAAGGTTGGTGATGTAATCTAAGGATTCACAGCTGGATAGAATCATTGATATCTTAGTCTTAGTATTTTACCTAGTTTGTAAAACTGAATCTACAAAAACACATCTTAATGGCTTTATCTTCCCAAAAAGAACTATAAAATCACAATATACATACAAATCAAGCTAGGAAATGACTTCTAGGGACTCTTAAGGAATCTTTCTAGGTAAAAAGTTTGTTTACATATATTAATACTTCTTTGAGATAAGGTAACAATCATAAGAATTTCCTATTTTTACAATTCAATCCATTTAAAGAATAAATTGTGGTTTAAACCATAAGTTTTCTAAAATATTCATATTACTGCCATCATTATTTCATAACTAATTTGTTTACTAGTTATTCTAAAGAACTTTTTAAATGCCAGAGATATTTGAATAAAGATACAAGAAACAATTCCCAATCTTTTCAGAGTTCACAAAAAAATTCTGAATTTTATATACATATATATACATATACATACATATATATGATGTAGATGCACATATATGCACATGTCCATGTATACAGAGAGAGGGAGAGATGTGTCTCGATACTTATACCTAAAAAAAGAATTTGTGTGCATGATGAAAGTGAAATGTGGTAGAGATTTGGCACCAAGTGTATACATCCATGATGCTGTAACACCGGAATCAATAAGTGGTTAAAAAGCCAAAATTATTTAACTAAGGAAAGAGAGAAACAAAGAGACATATTTTCTTGAGAACTTGAACACTTACTTAGAATATTGAAACTACCATGGGTGCCCTGCGTACTAGACAGAAGAAAGAGTGGGGAGCTTGTGAGAAGATAATTCTTAGGATTGAGTATTGATCGTGACTGTGATGCTGTTCTTGGTTGTCAACTGTGATGGCTATGCTTGGTGTAGCTGACTACATCTGAAACCAACTAAACACCAAGCTGCGAGGTATACCTGAAAGGAATGTTTTTCTTAATTAAATGACTTGAAGTATGAAGACTCACTTTTAACCCAGATCTTGTGATGTGGGAAGATCCATCACTAATGTGACCCACACCTTCTTCTGGCAGCCCATATAAAGGACGTGGAAGAAGGAAGCTTGCTTTCTTTGCTGGCTTGCTCTCACTCTCATTGGCAAGTCTGTTCCTTAACTGGCATTACATCCTACTTATTTGGGATTCTGTTGTATACTGAAGACCAGCTAAGACATCCAGCCTCATGGATTGAACAACTACTGGATTCTTGGACCTTCCATTGGTAGACTAACTTTGTTGGGCTAGCTGGACCACAGCCTGTAAACCATTCTAATAAATCTGTGTTTATTAGGAAGGATATATTATATTATATTATATTATATTATATTATATTATATTATATTA
>CABHPR010126774.1:0-29835 GCA_902168415.1 Peromyscus melanophrys | reverse complement strand
TATATTATATTATATTATATTATATTATATTATATTATATTATATTAATTATATTATATTATATTAATTATATTAATTATATTAATTATATTAATTATATTAATTATATTATATTATATTTATTATATTTTATTTATTACATTATATTATATTATATTAGCTCTGTTCCTCTAGAAAACCTTTACTAATACAGAGACTCATTAAAATCAAGAAAAGAAGGATAAAACAAATGCATTTGTTTATCTACCAAAATCTGCCTATACTTCTGATGTCTTGGTTGAGAGTAAGCAAAGTTCTTGTCATTCCAAGAGACTGACACTTTTTTTTCTGTTGATAAGACAGTTTGGGTAAATATGTTGTTTGTAAATCTTCTAATATAGCCAAACATTTCAGATACCAATGTCTCCATCATATTACTAAGTATATGATTTAGTTTCTGCCTAAAGGAAAGATCACTTGTTAATGGCAATAAGTAGCTCAGTAACAAATCAAGTTGAATAGTGGCACCCACAGCTTGTAAGAATACAGCAAAGAAGTCCATCAAAGGCCTGGCTCCAGTGTGGAAGGGAATCACTGAGATTTGTATCGACCTTGACTTTTAATGGCTTTTTAAAAATCTAAAACCTCTTATTCTTATGAGGGAAATGAAATAATACAAACTTGGCATGATTAAATTGCTCAATTATTGATACATTGCAACTGGGTCCTCAGGCCTATGGACTGTAGTCATTGAAGTTACTTAGTATATCCCTTTAAACTTTAAAGCAGTTCTCAATCTGTGGGTCACGACTCCTTTGGTGTCAAATGATCCTTTCATGGGATTGCATATCAGATATCCTACATACCAGATATTTATATTACTGTTCATAACTGCAGCAAAATTATAATTATGAAATAGCAACAAAATAATTTTATGGTTGGGGTCACCATAACATGAGGAACTGTATTAAAGGGTAGCAGCTTTAGGAAGGTTGAGAACCAGTGCTTTAAAGTAAGTTTCCTGATATTAGCTTAAATCTAGAGCTTAGCAATTTTGTGGTCCTTTTTTACAGTACAGTATTACATTCTTGCCCTGGGAGAGAAGTTTTATATAATATGTGGTCTCAGATTTCCCAAGACTCAGATTGAATGCCTTAAACTGAACAAGTTGCAGTAAGCATTTGGAAGAGCATCACAAAGTCACTGTTTTAAAAAAAAAAGTTCTAATGATTACACAGCTGTTAGGCATCCTCTGCTTGAAAGGCCACATGCTACAGGTAACATACATGGGCATCTGATATCTTCCAACCTCAAAATGGGGTATTATCTAATGCTATAAATTAGGCATAAGCACATGAAAAGTTAAATTGAAGAGCAGAATCTGAATAACTGTCCAATACTTTGTTTGTTTGTTTGTTTTTTTTTACCAGATAAACCAATTTATCAATCCCTTTTTAGGGACACAGAGCACTATAACTCTTCTGTTGAACTTTCTCCAGTACATTTTCTCATAGGTGCATAGAGAAAAATTATCCAAAGGAGGGCACCATACCCCCATGAAGAAGCATGAGAGAATGCCTTTTGTGCGGCGCTCAATACACTAGCCCACATAGAAGACAACTGTTCCATGACCAACAGCTGCCGGGGCTCTTGCCAAAGTCCCCCGGTGGCTGCTTCCTTCCAGGAGCAATTGTATCATACCTTCTTTCACTGTAGCAGGTGTCACAGAATGGGAAGCAGTTTGGCATTTTTGACAGATCTGATCCCATTTGCTAGCAAGGTAAGCTCATTTTTCCCGTTCCTTGAGTCAGCTAACTTATTTGGGGCCTAGGAAGGTAAGCTCATTTTTCCTGTTCCTTGAGTCAGCTAACTTATTTGGGGCCTGGGATGAGCAGCTAAGGATGCGATAATTCTCGCAAGTGAGCTTGTCTGCTTTGACGAGCACTCACTTATGGGGACCTGGGACAGCCTCACACCTCTCTTAACTGCCTTCCCTATGGAGGGTGGTGAAGTAAAGGTGAGAAGAGACCCCATTAGCACTGCCAGCAGTAATGCTTCAGACTCCTTCTCTGGTCCCTAGGTGAACTCTGACTCAGAAGAATGTGCCCCGAATAATATGTCTTCTTTGAGTCAGGAGTTAATAAAATAAATCCCTTACAACTTACGAATAAATTTTACTTTTTTCTGAGTTTCTGAACTGGTTGTTTGTAGACAGAACATCACAGATATCAAAACATAGCAGGTGAAGCTTCCGTCATGGTGGTTGTAAGGCCACTCTTCCGTCATGGTTGTTGTACGGCCACTCTTCTGTCATGGTGGTTGTAAGGCCACTCTAAGTGCCAAGTTCCTGCCTCTGCCTCATCCTCTACATGCAGATGACATTTTTCTTCAAATCCTTTAATTCTTAGTACAGTGCTGGAGTTCGAACCTAGAGTCTTGCACATACAAGAGAAGGACTATACCACTGGGTTAAGTCCCCGTCCAATTTAAACTTTAAACATCTTGTTAAGAGTCGACACTTCTGAAACACTCACTAAAGTAATGAAACAGTAAAAAACAGTAAATAACAAATAAAGAAGAGGATGCCAGGCGAATCATTCCTTTTCCTCTCACTTAATGCATATTCAATAAGTTTATTTACTGTGGTTTATTTATTTATTGTAGTTTGGCATTTCATATTACTCTTCTTTGGGTGTTGAAGATAAATAATACAGACAGACTTTTATCTGCTTTCATAAGGTGAGTGATTGAGGGACTCTGCTGGAAGTGACACTAAGCCAATAGTTACAGGGAAGCACCTGAGCTCAAGCGCAGAGAGGAGGAAATGGTAGACCTTTCTGTGTATCAACAGTGAGAAGACAGCGAAGCACAGAGAGGAGGAAACGGTGGAGACTTTCTGTGTATCAACAGTGAGAAGACAGAGAAGCGCAGAGAGGAGGAAACAGTGGAACTTTCTGTGTATTGAAACAGGCAGAAGTGTAGCTTCAGAGATGGAGAAGTTAGTTCACAACTGCCAAATCGGAACTCAGCCTGTCTTCCAGAAAAAGAAATAAAAATCTATGGTAATGGGACTCTTTGGAGCTTTGATGCTTTCCCAGAGTTGCCCTTATGAATTATGGAAAATGTAGTCACAGCAACTGGTGAATAACCAATGTAGAAACAGGGAATGTGTTGAACAGACAGCTAAAGTTGTCATGACAAAGTCCCTTCCAGTACAAGAGGATTAAAATTCTGCCACAAGCCACACAAATCTGTCAGTGGGATCACACATTATGTGGAGAACTTATTCACCTGGCTGCTAATTAAAACCAGCCTTTCGGATCAGGTAAGCAAGGGAACAAATGGTACAGAATTTATCAGAGCATGTTTTAAAATGAAGAAGAATGATCTGAAAACAAGTATTTGATAGTAAGGAACAATTAACTCAAGAGAATATGTAAAAGATGTCCTGAGCTAATATCTGTGCAGCAATCCAGAAAGAAATATACCCAAATTATGTCACTGTTCTGTGGAAGAAGTCTTGAGAAAGATTTTCTTCACAATAAAGCATTCTTTAATTTACCAGAATATCTTAAAGTCCTATGGAAGGAAATATTTCTTCTAAAGAACAACACAGAGGGAGTGTAATTAGAAGCGGGGGTGGAGAGACAAAGCTAGAAAAATGATCCAAGTCTAAGCAAAGAAAGCAAAATGATGTTTTCTCAATTGAAAAACATCAAATAGACTAGGTGGGTAAAGTCAAGAAGGAGAATATATTGAAGAAGACATAAAGTTTACATTCTGTTGAAGTTTATTTTCTACAGAAAGGATATGGTTATTAAATGCAAAAATGCAATAAAATCAAGTAGTAATAAATGCTATGAAGACCATAAAAGAGTAATGGAACAGTGAATTTCTAGAAGTCTGTGTGGGACTTGAAGTAGTCAGGGAGCTTCTCTGGAGAGAATGACTAATGAGAAGCTGGCCACACTGTATCTGGGAGAAGTAATATAAAAGAATGGAAAAGCCACCGGGAAGCTTTATAGTGCTGATGTGGCTGTCATGTATTAAAACTAGCAGAGCAATCATTGATGCTGGAATGCAGGGAAGAGGGGTTTGAGGCAAATAAAGTCACAAAAGGAAAACACATAATGGACTAGGAAGCATGAGTCTTTACATGATGCTAAGATAAATACTCAAATTCAGATGAGATTTGGGAGACTAATAATGAGACTTCACTTTTCCTCCTTCATCTATACATTTATACATACATACATACATATACAAATGTCCATATATGTATATATATGTATTATATATTAAATATTCTTGTGGCAAAATAGGTAGTTCAGAAAACTTAGGTATTGGTTGTAATAGACTATATATATAATTTGTACTACAATTTCAATATACAGATGAAATAGTGATCATATTAAAGATAGATTTTTGAAACAGAACTGGAAGAATTGCTTCTAAATTCAATGTCAAATGTAAGAAAAAGATATCAAGCAACCAAAGGACAGAATCAAAGATTAGAATGACAGAAAGGCAAAGAAAAGCCATATGATGATGACATCAAAACTGTGTCCTTTAAAAACAAACTGGATTTCTTCTTTGGATTCAGGCATATAGTAGTTAGCTACACCAAAAACTGTAAGTTTCATCAACTTTGAAAACATAAGAAGCCATAGAAAGCTACAAGGGTGGTGATGTTCAGGATAATGTTAAGAACTCATCTTATTAAATGTTCCATCGAACTAGAAAAAAATCATTCTGAGTGAGACAACCTAGATCCAGAAAGACAAATACAGTATCTGCTAATATATTGATATTAACTATTAAATCAATGATAACTAAGTTGCAAAAGTAGAGCCACAGAGGTTAGGTATAGAATAGGTAACTATAGGGAACAGAGAGATCCTAGAAAAAGGAAAAAGAATAGTTATGGATGGATAGGGGGACTGGAACAGGAAGGGGAAGGGAAAGGGAAAACGAGGGAAAAGAAGGAACATGGAAAGAGACAGCTAAAATTAAGGGGCATATGAAGGGTAGTATGGAAAACTAATAGAGTAGAAACTTCCTAAAATATATACATATATGAAGGAAAGCTAAGTGAAATTAATAAATAATGGGGGAGACAGAGTCCCAAATGGCCATCTCTTGTCACCAAATGAAGCTTCCAGTACCAAGATTGGGATACATCTAATTGAATTGTTGGCCAAAGGGGACCCATGGGAACCTGCACACAACCCATGCTATTTCCAACAAACTGATGGTGAGGATGTTGTGGTGGTTTGAAAGAAAATGGCCCCAAAAGGGAATGGCACTATAAGGAGCTGTGGCCTTGTTGGAGTAGTGTGGCAAGCCACAAGAACATGTTATAAGGAGTCCAGCTATGTATTAAAGCTGTACCTTGACCAGGACAAGGGTCAGTCAAGTGGGAAGCCATCTAGCATGCACTATTTGGTGTTACACAGCTTAATACTCAGCTGTGCCTTGTCATGAATTTCTTGTGCTCACAATTATCATAGAATCCGTGTGTGAACTTCCTGCTCAGGCCAGTACTTTGGTAGTTGCATAGCTTTGTTTCTTGTGCAAATGAAGCTCAGACCATCCTCTTGCCTTGAGGCCTAGTGGCTCTCCAGAGCAATTTACTGAGAACAAAAGAGATTTTTACATATCAAGGTGGAAGGTAGGATAGAGCAACATTCCAGAGGAGGCAGAGAACCACATGGACAGGGGAAGAAGAAACAGATGTTTCCTGTAGAGGCAGACAGAAGGGCATGACCAGGGAGAAGGGAAGAGCACAGAGGTTTTGTAGATGGTAAGGCAGAACTCTTGTAGAGTTCATCAGAGCCAGGAGTAGAGAGCAAGTAGAGATGGAGGGCGAAGAAGCAGGGGACAAAGATGAGGCTGGAAGTATAAGAGCTTAGCTGTTAGCAGGATTATGAGAGGGTAGTAAAAGAGGGGACAAAGAGGAACTGAGTGTCAGAACAGAACTGAAGCTATGTAGACAGGATTTCATCCCAGAGAAATAAAGGAGATGGATAAAGAGCTTGGTGTATCTAGATTTACTCCTGCCCTGAATGCCTGATGGAGTTGTAGCTGTATAGATAGACTTTTGTCTTAGAGGAATAAAGTTAACAGACATAAGAGTATAGTGTACATAGATTTTTTTTTTTCCCTCAGATATGCCACGCCAGATGTAGCATCTTCCCCAGACTCTGGGCAATCCATAGAGTAGGTGTGACCTTGAGAAGGAAGCATGCTACTGTGGGGGTGGGCTTTGAGGTCTCCTATTCTCAACCTGATCCCAGTGTGACTGTCCACTTCCCCTTGCCTACATATCAAGATGTAGGACACTCAGCTCCTTCTCAAGCACCATGTCTGCCAGCATGCTGCCACATCCAACCATGATAACAATAGACTGAATCACTGAACTGTAACCCACCCAATTAAATATTTTCCTATATAAGAGATGTTGTGGTCATGGTGTCTCTTCACAGTAATAGAAACCCTAACTAAGACAAATGTATTGCTGAAGACAACACCTACACAACTCATTGAACATGGAAATGTCCATCTGGTACCAAATAGAGACTTCACCCCTATGTTATAGCATCTTTGGTAATGAAGGTACCAAAGGAGAAAAGACCAACCCAGCTACAAAGACATGCTTGTGCAATGATGGCACAAACTACAATGTGGCACCACAATGGTAACACAATGTGAGAGTAACCAACCAATATCCGATTTGACTTAAGGCCCACTCCATAAGATAGAACCCATGACCACTGCTTGGGTGACCAAGAACCCAAGACTAGATAGCCCAGGTACCTAAGCTAAAACAAACCACTACTGTTCTACTAAATGATTGTAGCAATAAAATAACTCCTAATGGCATTCTGCTATACTCATAGATTAAATAGATCAATTCCGTGCTCAGGCTTCCTCCTGCTGCAGATGAGAACAAGTACAGTGAGACACAAATAGACAATATACAGAGAGTGAGAGACCTTGAAACATTCAGGCCCAAATGGGATGTCTTCATCACAACCCTTTCCTCAGGGTTTCCAGAACCTTGCAGAAGAAGAGGCAGAAAGAGTGTAAGAGCCAGAGGGGATAGAAGACATCAAAGAAACAAGGTCCTCTAAATCAACGGGATTGATGAACATATGAACTCACAGAGACTGAGGCAGCATGCACAGGATTCTTTTTGGTATATATTATAGCTTCCAGTTTAGTGTTTTTATGAGATCCTTAAGTGTGTGGTCTCTGCATCTCTGTTTCTTGTTACTTTTCTTCGACTCTTTTCCTTCAAGTTGTTTGTTTTGTCCCATCCTAATGTGTTAGATGTATTTCTTATTGTGATTTATTTCTTTTTATTATTATTCCTTAGAAGCCTGTCTGTTTTCTAATGAAATATAGAAAAGGGGTGGATCTGAATGAGAGGAGAAGTGGGGAGAAACTGGGAGAGTAGAGAAAGGAGAAACCACAATCATGATATATTATGTGAGGGAAAAAAATCTATTTTCAGTAAAAGGGAAAAAAAACTCAGCTTACAGTTATGGTGTTCAGAACTCATGAGATATAATTCCCAAATAACAGTGTTTTCTTGCCTGATCCTTTTATGTAATCAGTGACTGGCTCACTTCCTCTGACCTCCCTTTCTCATGGAAGTGTCATGACTTTCCCAGCTAGTCACTCTAAGACACAGTGACTAATCATCTGTCTGTCCAGCATAATTTCCGTTTGTATTGTTCTAGTAATAGCTTTAATAGATCCCAACTAACTCTCAATATGTTCTTGTGTCCTGTGAATTAAAGTGTCAGCCATTTTGCAGTGTACCATATAACTAACACTTTCTTGTTTTAGAAACTGGTTTGTTCCGACCCATATAAAGATCAAAAAATTGATTCCCTCCTCATCCTCTTCCTCTTCTTCCTGTCAGTAAAGAAGCCTGTAGAAATGGAAGGAGATGCAAAAAATAAGTCTTTAATTTCTTACCTCCACTCTACAGAATGATAGTTCATTTAATGAATACCAACTCTATTTTTTTGAGTTTTTCTTTTTTATATCTGAGTGCCTGCATGTATGTATATGCACTATGTGCATTCTTTGTGCCTATGGAGGCTAGAAGAGGGTTTTGTATCCTGTAACTAGAGCTAAAGGCAGTTGTAATACATCTGATGTGAGTGCTGGAAATGTGGCCCAGTTCTTCTACAAGAATAGAACATGCTCTTAGCTGTTATGCCATCGCTCCAGCCCCATTCTTCCTTTCTTATCAATGAAGTGAGTCTGCATTTGTAGCTGAAAGGTTTGGAACTTGGTTTCTTAGAGTAGAATGTGTGTATTCAAACACTGTTTGGTTGTGGATGTTATTCTGTTTTATAATGACTTCAGTACAATCTGCCTATGTTTTAGACAAGATAATTTGCTTTAAAATGTAGTAGACCTTCTATCAATATTATAGAGACCCACAGTGTTAGACAAAAGCCACCTGCACAACTCTTATTCACTTGCCTTGAAATTCCTCTGAGAGTCCTTCAAATCCCTATGTTTGACTGAACTTTCTTGAGAGGAATTACATTTATCTATCTGTGGTCTTAACGAAGGATTTTAAAACCACACCCTTAAGTGGTAATTTGGGTCATATTTTCTAGGGAATTCCCTACAATAATATTTGCCTGAAACATATTCTTTTAATTTAAGGGTTATTTGTAAACAGAAGACACTTGTACTTTATAAAACCAGTAATTCCTGACTCACTTTGGTTCAACAAACTCTTCCCTCCATTATTTCTCAGAGCTCACTTTTTAGTATGAGCAGCAGAAGAAATCAACCCTAAAACTTTGGTTGGGAATCTATTTAGTCCAATATCCAGACTATTAGGTTCATTTTCTGTTTTGGGGTACTATTATACTGTGTGAAGATGTATTTTCTGTGATTGGTATAATAAAAAGCTGAATGGCCAATAGCTAAGCAGTAGAAGTGGGACTTCCAGGGAGAGAAAGGAAAAGGAGGAGGAATCTAAGCATGCAGAAGAAGCCAGAAGACATGGAGAGGAAACAGATGATGCAAGATGGAAGAGAGGTAATGCCCCATGATAGAACTTAGATTAATACAAATTGGTTAATTTAAGTTATAAGAGCTAGTTAGAAACAAGCCTAAGCTATAGGCAAGCTTTCATAATTAATAATAAATCTCCATGTCTTTATTTGGGAGCTAGCTAGTGGGATAGAAAAAGACTCATTACATAAATCATCCAATGTGGAAGCTTGAATATCTACAAAAAGCATGAAAAAGGAGTCTCTTGGGTAGCCTCAGTGTACACGTCTTAAAAGACGTGGATCTTTTAAGAGGTCCTGCTGGTGCGCTAGGTAAAAATAGTTGCCACATTTTGGACCCAGCAGTGATAAATATGATGGCATGAGGCCAGGTGCTCAGGGAACTTTTGGGGGCAGAACCAGGCACCAGAGCCATGTTGTAAGTGGTAGCTAGTGAGTGTAGCCAGTTAAGATTTGTCTTGTGATCAGAGAACACTGCAGGTGTGCAGTAAAACAGTCCAGACTAAGAAAACTTTTAAACAGATAGAGTAAAATATGGAAATAGACAGTCATAGAAAAAATAGTTTAAAAATAATAAAGAAAAGTCTTTAAAGAGAGAGTAAAGTAATATAAAAAAAAATAAGCCATGTAAAGATGGGAAGCACACAGGGTATCTCAATCCTGTATTTTTTGTTGACTTTGAATTTTTTTAATGCTAATGTACAAAAAACAATAGCTGATGAGAGACATTGGATTGTAGAAAATGCTAAATTAAACCAACCTATACATTTAAAAATTGCTTAACTTCAAAATGGAAGTCAGAAAATATATTGCCTTGGGGAAGAAGTTATGCCTTTATTTCCACAGGAAACAAAAGGTTATGGTTCTCTTCAAAATTAATGAAGATCATATTTGATTGGGGAGACCACCTGAAAATCTTGCCCACAGACATAAAGAAAGAAACCAAGAAAGACTACAGGACAGGTGACATATATGCTGATCCCTCTACATGGAAAGAGCTCTGAGACTGGGTGAGACATGATAAATCTTGCTGGGTACTGAGTTCTCATGACTTATTATGACATGCCATACTTTCAAATGGACGGATAAAGATTTATGTTACAGTTTGGTTATACAGTCCTAAGAGACTTATAAAGTTAACAGATGCCTTTTACCCACTCAAACATAGGACAAAAAAAAAATCATCTTTAACTAACTTGTATACACCACACATTCCATACTTGTGTTAATACAGATATATATGTTACCTTTAAAAGCTTATGTGTTTTCAGAAAAAAAGGACCAGACACCAATAAAGACAAGTAGCCTAGGTGATCCAGCCTTTTCAGAATGCCTCTGTTACAGTTTCCTCAAAATTTTGCATCCAGAACAACTTCAAAGCTGCTAGCTGAGATGGTCCAGCCTCATAGACCGTTCAGCCAAGACTTCAGATAAGCGCTATACTTTCCCATCCCTCATAGACTAAACAAAAAATAATATAGCTAACTCTTTCAGGACTTGACCATTATCTCAGTTTTCTCAGGGTCCCCTAAAGATGTCATCACCCCAAGAAAACAGTAAGTAATTTTAAAAATATGATGCCCACTTTCACAGGAGGTGGGGTGAGTGGTTATTGGTCATTTGGTGGGTTATGGATGTTTGTCATCATTTAGGGGTGTTGGTAACAGCTGTTATTGACAATGGTCAGGAAAGAAGCTGAACAACAAAAATTAGATTCATAGATCTCATTCTGAAAAAAAAGGGGGTATATAAATGATAGGATAAAAGGGTAGATTATTGAATCTACTTTCAAACTAAAAAAACAATTACTAGTCTCAAATATTTTACATTGGTGTGAATTTTTGTATATTGACATAAATTTAAGAGTTTATGTTAGAAAATGACTATATATCTTTCTATTCTTGTTTAAGATATTTTATATATTGATACAAATTTAAGATTATTATATATATACATATGTATGTATATATATGTATGTGTGTGTGTGTGTGTGTGTGTGTGTGTGTGTGTGTGTGTTTCTACTTTTGTTTAAGGTATTGTACCTGTGCAGCTCATTTAACAATTTAATATAAATTTTCAGTCCTTGAAAGTTATTATTACAAAATATTTAGGATAATTAAGAAATGCGGGCTAGTAGTTAGTTATCTAACAGTAAAATTTGCTGTCATGTTAGATATGTTTTCCAGGTCAAACAGAGATGTATTTTAGATAAATAGATGGTCTTCAAACACTTCAGAGACCTATAGTATATGGCATTTAAGATGTTTTAATAACCCAAGGCTTTTCATGTCAATAAAACATGTCTGCTCCTGGCAGCACCAATTTACTTCAAAAAAGATGATGGGCATTGAAGAACCTCCATATGGAGTCTGTTTTTATTGTAGCAAAGTTAGCCACTGGGTAAGAAACTGCCCTTGCCTTGACCATTGACAGTGCAGTGTTAAAACTGGACAGGCAGGACCAAAAGAAGGTGCCTGCTGAACTTTGCCCAGACAAGGTATAGGACAATCCTTCAAAAATTTCCTGCTTTATAAAAGAGTCGGTCAGATATTCTAGGTCTGTCAGCCAAAGACAGAGAACACAACATTACAGAGGAAATGTGTGACTATCCAGGCAGCCAGCTGTTTCTGTCATTTCTACAGTTTTAGAAGTTGCTTGCATAGCACTTCCTGTTTACTCAGGCAATATTGTATCCTTCTTGGGTCTTTGATGGGGTTGAAGACCAGACAGCTATAGTTGCAGTTTTTCTTGTTACCAAATTCAGAAAAGAAACTTACATAAGAGATATAAAGTTTATAAGGTTGATAAATATAAAAGCTTAAGTTGCTTATCTAAGAAGACATTTTAAGGTCTAAAATGATATTTTTGGGATAGTAATACAAGTTATGATAGAAAATGGTTTAAATATAAAACTTTGGACTCACTAAAATAGGACAGATAATACAGTGTTTTCTCCAAATTTGCCAAATACAAATGAACTGGATTTTGTAAATGTAATTCATACCTGATAATTGTTCTTATTGTATATGGTTTTATTACATTATAGTTTAAAACTTTCTTATTTAGATGAAAAGGGTGAAATGTTGTGGGATGTTTGTATACTGTGTGAAGATGTGTTTGCTGTGATTGGTATAATAAAAAAGCTGAACAGTCAATAGCTGGGCAGGAGAGGATAGGCAGAATTTCCAGGAAGAGAAAGGAAGAGGAGGAAGAATCTAGGTGCTCAGGAGATGCCAGGAGACATAGAGAGGAAACAAGAAGTGCAAAATGGAATAGAGGTAACACCATATGATAGAACATAGATTAATATAAATGGATTAATTTAAGTTATAAGAGCTACTTAGGAACAAGCCTAGGCTATAGGTCAAGTCTTTGTAATTAATAAGAAGTCTCCATGTCTTTATTTGGGAGTGGGTGGGACAGAAAAAGACTCATGACAATTTTCTATTGTCACACCACTACAGATAACAGTGTAACTAGACTTTTATCACTGTTTAATAACTGCTCAGTGTTCCAGATTTTGATGGCATTTTTCTTAGCCATCAAGATCTATTGTACTTCCAAGAGTCTATCCCAGTATTTCCACAATGTGATCCCTAAAACCACCCAATGTCTACTCACTTATGACACTAAGTTTCTCTTTGATATTTTTGTCATCATTCCTACTTCAAGGTACAAATATTTTACCAGTTTCTGTGGCTATGCGACAAAATAACTGAAGATTTAATAAGTAAATAGTAATAAACATCTATTATCTCATATCATGTTACTGTCGGGAAGGCTACATAGGTTAGCCAGCTCTTCCCAATGTGACTGTCTCCTATCAGGTTGAATTTAAAATGTCAGCCAAGTCTTCTTCAATAACCTGAGTGATTGACAGGGGATAGATCTACCTAAAAAATGGCTCAGTCAAATGATAAGAGATTGTTGGATATTAACCACAGCCTCAATTCCTTGCTTCAAAAACTTTTCCTTGAGCTTCTAATGTGTCCTTCTGTTACAGAGGATGACATTCTTCAGTAATGTTTAAGAGAGCAAGGCAGAAGCAATATTGTCTTCTAGAACCTAAAATCAGAACTGGACCTTTGCTGTTGATTTCTGTGACATGTTATCGGTAATGCCAGCTAGGACCATTTAATTTCAGAGCCCTACACAAGGGAGTACCAGCATACAAGAATTAGAAGGGATGGGGAAAGATTTTATTTAATCCACTTTAAGTTACCTTCCAACATTCTGAATCTAGAAATTATCTAGATCTAATTTTAATCAAAACTTTCATACATTCATATAATGTATTTTTGCCAAATCAGCCCCCATTTCCTCCCACCCAATACCTATTCTAGCCCTCCACCACTTTTTCTTTCCAACTTTTAATGCTACTTAATTCACTTAGTTGTGACTCTATGTGCACAGGTGTAGAATCATTTACTGGAACATGGGTAGCCATTCAGGGGCTGCATACCTGAAGAAAACTTACCCCCCTCCTCCAGCAGCTATCAATTGCCAATAGCTTCTCATCTATGGGTGAGTCTAGTCTGAAGGGTTAGTTGAGATTCAACTACTTACTACACATATCTAGTCATAAGGAATGTTTAACTCTCTTATTTAGAAAGAAAACTTTTTTTAAATCTCTACAAACTGTAGTCATTTTGCAACATGTGTCTGTTGAAGATCCTCAACTCTTTCAGGTGACCTTTTTGGAAAAGAAAATTTGTCTTATTATTGCTCTTCTGCATACTTTGCTAAAATTTGGCCCAGATAATGCAAGATCATAACACTCCCAATACAGCTTTCTTTCTCTAGGATGTCTGTCAATAACTGACCAACACAAGTTGTCATTTAGTTTCCCCAGGAAGGATTGAGATGGCCTGGTGATAGCCTGAACGTCCTTCCACAGGAAGAAAATGAAACTTTGAGGTAATTCTGACGAAAGATTTCTATTGCTGTTTTTAGAAACAAGGAGCAACTCCTCTCTCCGCTTTGCAGAAGTGACACTCTCATTGGAGGACCTGCATTCTCATTGTCTCCCCTGGAGAATCACTGTGGTAGAATTTTTTTCTACACTGCATAGAAATATAGTTGCTACTTGATGACTATAGGAAATTGATTCCAGCCTCTGCTACTAATGTCAAAATTCCCTGAAACTTCAGTTCATTGTACAAAATATTTATTTGAACATAATCTGAACCTATCTTCCTAAATTCTTCAAATCATCCCTAAATGGCCTATCGTGTTTCATAAATAATATGTAATTAGATGGAAATAACAGCGTTCAAGTAGTTACATTTCTTTCACTATAGTACTTTGGATGTGTTGTTTAACACAATCCTTCAAAGAAAATTGCTGAAGAATATGCTCTACCAAGACAAGGGTGGAACATAGAAAGATGACGGCATAGCAACAAGAAGTATGAAATTAAGTAGGTTGTCAGTCAGGGGAATTCTTGAGTGTGCACGTAGCAAGGGTCCAGGTGAGAGCTTTGCACCAAGCATGATGAGCAACCAGATCACATGAGGAAAGAACCTGCATAAAAAGATGAGATGGCCAGAATATGCAAAACTAGCAAATGTTCTCAGTGAAGTTTCCAGAAATTGACCAAATCTCCTTAATAGTAAGTTCATAAAAATTAAAAACTTAACAAAAACAAGAATTCATGATCAGGAAAACAGAATTCCTACAAGGGAAAAACTATTACAATTTATTAATTGGTTCAACTATGAACAACATTTACATTATTATAATATGGAAATACTTAATAATGATCACATATAAATTTCCATAGGTCAAGGTTGAGAGGATGTGGTATAAGAGACATTCATGTGTGATGGAGATTGTAATCAGAGAAATAAAGGTCTAATTCCTGGGAACTGGTGAGACAGGTTGGCCAGGAAAGTGTTTGTCCCACGTTCAATGTCTAGTACTCACATTAAAAGGTCAGTCATGCCACGTGTGCTTGTTAATTCAATACTAGGAAGGTAGACACTGAAAAATCCTGGAGTTTCCTGGGTGCTAGCCTACTTTGTAGGTCCCTAAGACATGCTGTGTTAAGAAACAACTTGGAAAATATCTGAGGAAAAACACCAAAGACTGATCTGGCCTCCACATGCACACATACATATACACATTTTTTTAAAATGTAAATCCTTACTTAAACACAAATTTAATGATTAAGGATGCAAAGTCAACATGCTAAAATATGAGGAACTTAGAAATCAATATGATTGACAACACATGAAAGTGGTTGATCTGAAGGAGAAAGGTTTGCATCCCCCTATAAAGGACCTTAAGCCAATTTATTAATTATATATATATATATATGTATATATAACTATGGAAAGGATAAGAATGAGTTACACATAGAGGCACAATAGCATTTTTAAACAAAATAGAAATCAGTTAACAGTAGCTGGAGAGTAGAATATGTATAGTGTCAATTAAGACAAAAAGTGTGGGTTCTGAGAATGTCAAACTAAGGGGCTTTGACTTTATTGAAAAGAATGAGATACAAAATTACATAAATCAATTTGTGCAAAGATGGCACTAAGGGAAGTACAGGTGGTAGTTTGAGGAGCATAAAATAAGAAGCATAGGAATGCATAACAATATTGAAATATTTCAGGCAAAAGGCAACTTGGGATGCAAAATGAAGCTGATACTCAACCTTTTGCTGGTTCTCCAGGATAACATGTAGATGGAAAAACCCAGTCCCTTAGGTCTGGTCAGTCCTATGTAGCAGAAGCCCCGTATGTTATTATCTCTTATTGAGTGGTGTCACACAAAAGAAAGTCTTTCCCTCAGACATTCTTTTATCAACTCTTCATTTTGGCTCTGCTTCTTACATGATCATTTTTATTCCCTGTGTTATTATTTGTGTTCTCTTTCTCTTTCTCTCTCTCTTCCTCCATTTTCCCCCTTCCTTCTTCCCTCTCTCCCTCCGTCCCCCTTTCTCCTTCTTCCTCCGCCCTCTCCTTCTTCACTTGTCTTAGCAGAAATCATCCAAGTTCAATATTTCATTAGCTCACAGATCTGTTATTAATCAGATTTCTTGGCTTCTATGAATATAGGTTCCATAGACCTATTGACTCTGCCACTATTTATCTGTATTTTGTTTTATGTGATTTAAGTTCCCTTAAAAATAAGCTATATTTGCTCTGATGTTGGTGGTGTATGCTTTTAATCTCAGTACTCAGGAGGCAGAGGCAGGTGAATCTCTCTGAGTTGGAGGCCAGTCTAGTGGACAAAGTGAGTTCCAGGACAGCTAGGGTTGTTACACAGAGAAATTCTATCTTGAAAAGCCTAAATGAAAAATGGAAGATCTAAATGAAATGGATAACTTTCTAGATAGGTACCACATACAAAAATCAAGACAAGAGCAGATAAACAATTTAAATATACCTATAACCCCTAAGGAAATGGAAGCAGTCATTAAAAGTCTCCCAACCAAACAAAGCCCATATTGCTTCAGCACTGAATTCTACCATAATTTCAAAGAAGAGCTAATATCAATACTCCTCAAATTGTTCCACAAAACAGAAACAGAAGGAACATTGCCTAATCTTTTTATGAGGCTACAGTAATCCTAAAACCCTAACCAAACAAAGATGCAACAAAGAAAGAGAACTACAGACCAATCTCCCCCGTGAACATTGATGCAAAAATACTCAATAAAATAATGGCAAACCGAATCCAAGAACACATCAAAAAAATCATCCACCATGACCAAGTAGGTTTCATGCTAGAGTTGCAGGGATCGTTCAACGTATGAAAATCTGTCAATGTAATCTGTATAAACAACTGAAAGAAACAAAAACACATGATCATCTCACTAGATGCTGAAAAAGCCTTTGGCAATATCCAACATCCCTTCATGATAAAGAACTTGGAGAGATCAGGGATACAAGGAACATACCTTAACATAATAAAAGCAATATACAGCAAGCTGACAACCAACATCAAATTGAATGGAGAGAAACTCAAAGCAATTCCACTAAAATCAGGAACAAGACAAGGCTGTCCACTCTCCATATCTACTCAATATAGTACTTAAAGTTCTAGCTAGAGCAGTAAGACAACAAAATGAGTCAAAGGGATACAAACTGGAAGGAAGAAGTCAAACTTTCACTATTTGCAGATGATATGATAGTATACGTAACTGACCCCAAAAATTCTACCAGGGAACTTCTACAGCTGATAAACATCTTCTGTAATGTGGCAGGATACAAGACTAACTCAAAAAAATCAGTAGTCCTCCTATATTCAAATAATAAACAGTCTGAGAAAGAAATCAGAGAAACAACACTTTTATAATAGCCACCAATAATAAAAAAATCTTGGAGTAACTAACCAGACAAGTGAAAGACCTGTATGACCAGAACTTTAAGTCTTTGAAGAAAGAAACTGAAGAAGATATCAGAAAACAGAAAGATTTTCCATGCTCATGGATCAGTAAGATTAACATAATAAAAATGGCAATCTTACCAAAAGCAATCTACAGATTCAATGCAATCCCCATCAAAATCCCAACACAATTCTTCACAGACCTCAAAAGAACAATACTCAATTTCATACGGAAAAACAAAAACCCAGGATAGCTAAAACAATCCTGTTCAATAAAGGAACTTCCAGAGGCATCGCCACCCCTGACTTCAAGCTCTACTATAAGCTATATCAATAAAAATAACTTGATATTGGCATAAAAACAAACATGTGGATTAATGGAATCAAACTGAAGACCCTGACATAAATAAACATACCTACGAACACCTGATTTTTGACAAAGAAGTCAAAATTGTGAATGGGAAAAAAAGCATCTTCAACAAATGGTGCTGGCATAACTGGATGTCAACATGTAGAAGAATGCAAATAGATCCATATCTATCACCATGCCCAAATCTCATGTCCAAGTAGATCAAAGACTTCAACATAAATCCAGTTACACTGAACCTGATAGAAAAGAAAGTGGGAACACATTGGTACAGGAGACAACTTCCTGAAAAACACCAGTAGCACAGACACTGAGAGCAACAATTAACAAGTGGGACCTCCTGAAACTGAGAAGCTTCTATAAGGCAAAGGACACGGTCAACAAGACAAAATGGCAGCCTACAGAATGGGAAAGGATCTTCACCAACCCCACATCTGACAGAGGGCTGATCTCCAAAATATACAAAGAACTCAAGAAACTAGACATCAACAAACTAAATAATCCAATAAAAAATGGGCTACAGATCTAAACAGAGAATTCTCAACAGAAGAATCTCAAATGACCAAAAGACATTTAAGGAATTACTCAGCATCCTTAGTCATCAGAGAAATGCAAATCAAAATGACTCTGAGATACCATCTTGCACCTGTCAGAATGGCTAAGACCAAAAGCACTGATGACAGCTGATGTTGGAGAGGATGTGGAGCAAGGGGAACACTCCTCCACTGCTGGTGGGAGTGCAAACTTGTACAGCCACTGTGGAAATCAGTGTGGCGGTTTCTCAGAAAACTGGGAATCAAGACCAGTGATACCACTCTTGGACATACACTCAAAGGATGCTCAGCCATACCAAAAGACACTTGCTCAACTATGTTCGTAGCAGCATTATTCATAATAATCAGAACTGGAAACAGCCTAGGTACCCCTCAACCAAAGAATGATAAAGAAAATGTGGTACATTTACACAATGGATTATTACTTAGTGGTTAAAAAAAAAAAGGGCATTATACAATTTGCAGGCAAATGGATGGAACTAGAAAAAGTCATCCTGAGTGAGGTAACCCAGATCCAGACAGACAAACACATTATGTACTCTCTCATAAGTAGATATTAGATGTAAAGCAAATGTAACCAGCTTGCAATCCACAGCCCCAGAGAAGCTACATAACAAGGAGGACCCTAAGAGAGATGCATGGATTACCCTGGGAAGGGAAAATAAATGAGATCTCCTGAGTAAGCTGGGGGTGGAGGGCATAGGTAGAAGGGAGGGGATGGGGGATGGGAACATGAGGGATCAGGATGACCAAGTTGAGGGAGGGATAGAGAGGGAGAACAATGAAAGAGATATCTTGATAGAGGGAGCCATTATTGGGTTAGGGAGAAACCTGATGCCAGGGAAACTTTTAGAAATCCGCAAGAAGGACCCCAGCTAAGACTCCTAGCAATAGTGGAGAGGGTGCCTGAACTGGCCTTCCCCTGTAATCAGATTGGTGACTACCCTAATTGTCATCAGAGAGCCTTCATCTAATAACTGATGGAAGCAGATGCAGAGATCCACAGCCAAGCACTGTGAAGAAGTTGAAGAGAGGGAGTTGGGATTATATGAGCAAGGTGGGTGGGGAAATAAAGATCATGACAGGGAAACCCACAGAGACAGCTGATCTGAGCTCATAGGAGCTCACTGTCTCTACAACAGCTACGGAGCCTGCATAGAACCAACTTAAGCCCTCTGCATGTGGGTAACAGTTGTATAGCTTGATCTATTTGTGGCTCCTAGCAGTGGGACCAAGATCTGCCCCTGGCTCATGAGCTGTCTTTTTGGAACCTATTCCCTATGATGGGATGCCTAACTCAGCCTTGATGCACGGAGGAGGAGCTTGGTCCTACCTCAACTTGGTATGCCATGCTTTGTTGCCTCCCATGGGAGGCCTTACCCTTTCTGAGGAGTAGATGGGGGGGGGTAGAAAGGAGGTGGGAGGAGGGAATGGGATGAGAGGGGGGAGGGGAAACTGTGGTTGGTATGGAAAATGAATTTTAAAAATTAATAAAAACTTTAAAAGCCATATTCTCAGTCCTCCTCTCCTTTAGTAAATGTTTAATCAAAGTGGACAGGTCAACATAACAATAATAATCTAAATTAAAATGATTCTATCTATAGAAGTTATTTAAATTATGGACTAAGTTAAAGTATCTTTTATCTTCAATGATTTTAAAAATTACTAGTATGCCACAATGAGACATATCATGAATTTATGGCTTAAAATGATCATAACAGACCACCGCTTACTCAAGGTAACTATGTGACTGTGTTGTGATGTATAGATAAGCTGTCCACTAAATATAAATCTGGCCATACTGGAGATGGCTCCTGAATATAAATGGAGGATCAAGATGTGAGTTATTTACAGCAGAGGATCGCTCATGAGACAAAGCACTTTTCATCAAGCAAGTGACAGTAGGAAATACTTGGTGGAGTACCGTAGTCAAGGCCTGCGCCACACATCAGCCTACATGTTATTAACATTGTCTATACATTTTTATATATGCATTGTGATGGTTGAACTTCTGATATAGCACCTACAGAGTGCTCAATCCCCACCATAGCAAGTAAGAAGCACTAAATAAATGTGAGATGCTGCTATAGCATTCATAAATAATATGTCCATTGAAAACTTCAGGGAAATTTCAAAGTGTATTTTAGGTGCCTGGTGGCCTGTAATATTGCTTCATATTACAACCATTGAGGTAAAAGAGAACTGATTATAGAAAAAAATGCATTGCTTACAAAAGACACAAAGGACATAGGCATCATATCTCTGTGCATTGTCAGTAAGAGATAGCTCTATTTATTTTGTGTAGGAAACAGGAAAGGCTAAGGTTTGTAAAAATATCTTTAAATGAAGTGTGTGTGTGTGTGTGTGTGTGTGTGTGCATTGAATTACTATTGAAGCCCTAAGCAGAACTAGAACAAAGAAGCGTTGCTTTTCCAAATCCATGGGCATTCTGGGGTCATTATGAGCCAAGATGCTGTGAATACCTTTTGAAATTAAGAAACATATGCACATTTCATCTGATAATCAGGCTTCACAGAGCCTTGATCTTGGCCTTCAGAGCCTCCACAGCCATGAGAAAACAAACTTTTTCATCGCATAGCCTTGTTCAGATGCAGGAGCACAACAGAGTCAGGGTTTCAGCTCTGTTTGTGACCTCTGGAGGTTCAGCTCAAGGAGGATGAGAATCCAGTCTGTCTACCACATGATTGGGGCTTTCATGCTGTATGAATCATTTCCCCTTTAAGGAAATATTGAGATCCAAAATATTCAACTGATTTTCTTTTTTAAATATACCTGCATTTATGGAAAATTTATTATTTTAATTGTATTCAAAAATAATAATAAAAGTATTCCCCAAGGTGGCTTCCAAAAGAATTCTGACAGCATTTACTGTTTGCAGGAGAGACTGGCTCTTGTAATGTGGCCACTGTGTTGGGAGAGCTTGGTTCTGGTGGGCAGTTTCATACAGTGGCTGGAAATCAGTTCACTTCCCAGATACTTTCCCCTGTTGTCCAGAATATTGTTTCTGAATTCTGTGCATAAACCATGGGAGTGTGAACAATGCCATACCATTTTAACAATACTTCAGAATGACCTACATTTTATTATTTTAAGGTACTTCAGGAGTATAAAGCAATGTGAGCAGAAAAATTTTAGCCAAGAATGGAGTGCAAAGATTATAGCATATAGCATAATATCTCACCCCAAAGGAGGTAAAGTCCTGGTACTTAAAACATATATATGTTGCCTTACATGACAAGAAGGATTTACAGAGTAATTGAGGATTGTGAACATGTCTGGGTCATCTGGAGGCAAATCAGAATCAGATGTGAAACCAGCAGTGAAGAAGGGTGGAAGTGCCGTGCTTTGAAGATGGAGGAGGGATAATGACTGAAGGAATGTAGACAGATTCCAGAAGCTGAGAAAGGCAGGTATGATTCCTCCTAGACAGTGAAAGGGAAACGGCCCCTAACACCTTATTTAGCATTTCTGACCCGAAAGACTTTAAAGAGGGTGTTGGATCCCTGGAATTGAAAATACAGACAGACTCTGAGCCACTTGATGGGGGTGCTTAGAACAAAGTCCAGGTCCCCTGCAAACAGCAAGTGCTCTGGACGGCTGAGCTTCACTCCAGGCCCTGACATGCAGGACTTAAAGATGAAAAGTGTGTGCTGTTCTGAATCACTACAACAGGAAACAAATATAAAAAGTCAAAAGGAGAGGACAAAATAAACACCATAAATGTGTCCTAACTGTTCTAATTAATAAACTGACACTACTCTTAGGATTTGAGACTGAAGCACAAACACAGTCAATCTTAGGCCACTGTGCTCAGATTCACAAAACACACACACAGTATGTATATACTATATGTAAACTAATTTTAAAATTATAGAATAAATAATAGAAATGTAATATGTATGTGGTACATGTACATTAGTATATATATGTGTGTATATATACTAACAAATCATGTATAATTTTTTTAACTTTTCAAAATATGTAAATTCTGTGAAGGATATGATCAGTGTACAATGTGATCATCAACTCAAATCATTGAATGATTCATGGATCTGATGACCTTGTCCTGTCTTTTGTGTGAATATGTGACTGTCTCAAGGCACAGAGAATCAACACCACGTGCTTTGGGGTACCTGTTCATTTTTCTTTCTAATAGATTCTGTTTGGGAGCCACACAGTTAACAGTGATATGAATGTTGTAGCAAGCACATTTTCCAGAAGCATATTTTTTTTCATTTGAAATTAGTCATAGCTTAGCAACAGCAAACATTTATACCCAGCAAAGCACTGCATATGCTCTTGTGCTCAATGTACTGAAACAGCACCAAGCAGGGATGCCCAGGAAGGTGGGAAGAAGAACTCAAAACAGGGTCATCATCCTGGTTTTGCTGCTGTTTAAAATTATTGTTTTCGATGGAAGGCATCACACTTTTAGCATTAGTTTCGTACTGAAGAAAGCGTATGTTTTGTGATTAACCAGGAAATGGTGCCTGAAAAACTATTGGAATAAGCATCAATATCATTATTGTTGCTAAAGATTAGCTTCAAAAATTAAAGACTAGGAACCCCACCTTCAAGTCCCGACTGCAGGACCATTCATTTTGAGATCATCAGGGAATACATCCCTCCTCCATTTCATTCTCTAATTTGCAGAATGGAAGGAAAAGGATTTGTTGTTCCAGCTGATGACAGATAGTAGCTTCTACATAGTTTTCATTCTCTGGAAATCTATGAGTGTTGACCCATTCCCTTCTCCTTCCTGGGCCTCTTTCTCTCTGACTTCTAGCCGTCTCCTTCCTCTCACTGGAGACTGCTATGTCCATAAAGATACAGCTGGGGAAATGTGTGGTTTAATTTCCAAACAGATTATGATGTGGAAGGATCCCAATTGAAGGTCCATACAACCCATCCCCTATCAGAAAGCCACATAGCTGCTTTTTGAAGAAATGTGTGCACTGCACTGCATCAAGCTGGAGGACATAAGGACAAATGAAATGTGTGCCTGTGTGCATTCTCATACCTTTCTCCTGCCCTCTCTCCCTCCATGCTTCTCCTGAAGAGCAGTTCTGGATCCAAGGATGAGCATTTACAGAGAGTAAAGAACAAAGACATGGGAACAAAACGCATCTGTTTAAATCACTCTTACTATTTTCTACTTGTGACAATTTGAATATAGTAGATATATTCTCCTAGGCACTCTTTATCCTTCTGTGAAATAAAGTTTTCTGGTGTGGCTTACATCACTGTTGTAGGGCAATTGAAGAGAAATCCCTATCATCTTTGACTCTTCAGAAAGTGCAGCTGGTACTACACAGACTATGCGCTGCAATCTTCTAGTCCATCTTTGAGGGTCTCTCTTCACTGATTAGCATTTTCATAAATTTGGACATTGTCTGTGACTGTAATCATAACAGCCTCCTAAGGTACAAAGAATGCTGCCACTCAAATCTGACAGGTCCAGTGAATCTGGCTGTAGACACAGAGCAAGGCGTTTCCTCTTACTGAGAGAAAATAATTATAAACCAATTTTCTATGTAGAGAAATTGTGAACTAGTTTATTCTGAATTGCCAAGTAAACACATTGAATCACTTGCCTGCTTGGGTACCTGCAGGCTTCTCAGTGTCTGTCCTTTAGACCTGGCTGTCCTGGTGATTTGGTGCCCCGTGGCACATTTCCCTAGTAACCAAGCACTCCATTACAAAACCCTGGAGGAACTGGTTTTTTTTTTTTTTTTTTTTTTCCACATCTCGAGGTGCGACTGCCCTCTGGTGGCAGCTGCCTTCCCCACACCTAAATAGAATTTTTTTTTACCTTTTCATTTAACGACCCTCTGTAGGAAGTCAAGGGGCTGCTTGGCTAGTTCATTGGCTGTTTCTAGGCTGCAACAAGCAGAAACCACCAACTTCGGGCTAGAGATTTTTCTCTTGGACTCTGTCTTGTTTTCCCTACAAACATTGGAAACATTTGTCATTTAAGACTTCCTTTTTTCAAGACTAATTTCAGCTCAGAAAGGGAGAATCCAGGCTTATGATTCCTGGCTGCCTTCAATGGGCTTGCCATATTCTTTTTCAAAATGACAAAAATAGTTATTTGATGAAACTGCAGCCTACAGAAAGCAAAGGTGTGCTGGGATGCCGCTTCCCAGGCCTCAGGGCTAAGAACCCACACCCACACCCAGCTCAGTTCTCTCTTGAGCTTTATTTGGCCAGCTGAGCATTTTTTACCTGGGGGTATTTGTGCACCCCAAATTTTCTAACATAAAATCAAACTATCCCTCAAGTCTCTTATCCTTCATCTCTTGACAAAGCTTTTGATGGAAAGACTATAACTCACTTTCCCATGCCCTATCTATAGAATCATCTCTCTTTTAAGATGTAGTGTTCTACTTTCTTTGCAGGTGTGGGACATCAGCGCCACAGCTGTTTGCTTCTGCCTTCATTGCTATTGTCTTAATTATATCTCTCATACCTGACAGTAGCAATCTCCCAGTTCATATAATTTCCACTGTCTGTAGAGTCAAATCCAAACCTACCCCCCAATCCTTATGGGCCCTTTGTAATCAACAGAACCCAATATGCCTTTCCAGGCTTTCTGCCCAAATGGACTCTGTCACATTCTTGGATAAATCAGAGATGATCTCCCACACAAATGTGTCCTTCAGGCTGGTGCAATGTGATCTATTCACTTCCAAAAATGTCTCTACCCAAAAGCACCCTAGGATATTCTGCAAGTCAGTTAAGCTAAAGATTTGTCTCTCTAGCCTCATGTGCTTTTGGTTAACTCTGTGTTTGTATTACATGCTATCCCATATCAAGTGCACTACAAATCCCTTCAGCCCTGTGGGACTCTGCCTTCTGAACCTCCTTTGTTAATTCATTCAAAAATCTAACATAAAGTATAGTGCTGGACATTGAGTGGGTACTTAAGAAGGCATTTTATATTAAATTCAAATATTACTATAGTTTAAAATCCTATAAACTTCTAACCTGGAGTAGAGCCCAGTAGTGAAGCACATGCTTTTAACAGTCAAGCTGCTGAACTGGGGCTCATGGTGGAGGTCTATGGTGCCAAATACATGGTGGTAGAGGAGGAGGATTGGTCAAGTCAAAGGACTACCTGAGCAATAGAACAAGTTCAAGGCCAAGACAATCAATTTAGCAATAGTCGGTTAAAAAAAAATACTGTACAAGGGTTAAGGATGTAGCTCTGTGGAAGAAAACTTGCCTTGAATGTTGTGTTAGTTACTTACTGCTATGAAACAATACCTGACAGGGAAACTTATGGAAGTAAGGATTTATTTTGGCTCACATTTCAAAGGTTTCCATCATGGAGTGAAAGTCACAGCACCAGGCATGTGAAGAAGCTGGTCACATTGCATGTTAGTGAGAAGGCAAAGAGCACCTGATGAATGTCAGTTTGCCTTTTTCTTCATTTTTGTTGGAAATAGATTTTTATACTATATATCCTGATTATGGTTTCCCTTACCCCAACTCCTCCTAGATTCTCCCCACCTCCACACTCCCAACCTTTCTTTCTTTCTCTCTCATTAGAATACAATCAGATATCTTAAAAATAATGATAATAAAATAAAAGAAGACAAAATAAAAGAAAAACCATAAGAGGACAAAAGAAACAAATAAGAGAAAAAAGACATAAAGAAAAAACACAAGAAATACAGAGACTGAGACACACACATACAGAAAACCAGTGCTAGAAATGGGTTACTTCTATTTGAGTTGTAGGCTGAAGGGTCCAAATGGAAACCTCTCAAAACCTATACTATTGCAAAGGCTATTTATTGGTTTCTCTCCACAAACTGATGGTAAAACCCTATTGTTGAAGACAACACTTACATAACTAACTGAACATGGAAAAGTCAAACTAGTGCCTGCCTACAGCCTTCATCCCTACTGGCTAATATTCATGGTACTGGAAGGTGCTCTGGATGCTACCAGAGTAGAAAGGAAGCATTAATCAGACAAACCCTGCAATCTACAGTGGTGACCTGACTGCATAATGCACTGGTGGAACAGTGTCACAAAACTGTAGGAGTGACCAACCACCACTATCTGACTGGAATTAAGGCTCACTCCATGAGATGGAACCCATGCCTGACACTCTACAGGTCACCAAGAACTTGAGACTACATACGTCAGAGGCCTAGGAGAAATCCAAGTTGTATTGTTCTGCTAAAATAATGTAGCAATAAAATCAGTCCTAACAACACTCTGCTATACTCATTGATCAGTGTCTTGCTCAGCCATCATCAGAAAAGCTTCGTCCTGCAGTAGATGGAAACAGATATAGACACCTAAAACATGACAATGTGCAGATTGTGAGAGACCTTGGAACACTTAGTCCTAAATAGGATGTCTCCATCAAATCTTTCCCTTCTGGGCTTACAAAACTCTGTGGAAGAGGAAGAGGAAAGAATATAAGAGCCAGAGTGGATGGAAGACACCAAGGAAACAAGGCCTTCCAGACGCAACAGGACTGATACACATATGAACTCACAGAGACTGTGGCAGCATTCACAGTGCCTACATAGATCTAACCCAGTTGGGGTCTCAAAAATGTGAGGAGAAGTGTGTGTACACAAGCCCCCATCCCTAGCCCATAAGCTTCTCCAATTGACAACCAGTCACAAAGGAAAATTAGTTTTCTCCAACAGAGTTTCACTAAGTATGCAAAATGACTCTTCTTTTTATTTAGATCAGTGCCTTGAGTCATGGGGGGCGGACATGTCCCATGTGAAACTTAACTTACAGAAATATCTAATGTTAGTTTTCCAAGGTTAAGAAAGTACTTCACTATCAACTCCTAATTGTTTCTTTCTCTGAAATTTGTAATATCAGGAAATACTGATTCTGTCAAGTAAAACTGAAGACAGTAGTTTATCTAATGAAGTTTTCTGTTTTACTTTCACTCAAGATATAATTTCCAGTTAAGGACTCAAGTAAGCCATCCAGTAGATGCCTTATCCTGAAATAGTAGTGATATAGAAGCTAGCTTTCTGTAAGCAGAAAGGAAAAGGACCCATGGTGAAAACTGAAGTCATATGCATAAGTTACATTGAGGGCAGAGGCTGAGGTTAAAGGGAAGATTAGCACCTTAAAAGGCATGGTGCTGGAAAGGACTGTATTGTAGATGTAACCAACCATTTTATTAAATAAAAAAACACAGAACCAATGCAAGGAAGAAAGCCAAGAGGTCAGAGCTAAGAGCTAAAACCTTACCCTTCCTCCTGCAGTGGTCCTACCTCTCCGAATCAGCAGTACCTCCTGTGTTAAAGTCCTTATATAGAGTTTCTGTTCTGCCTTCTCATTGGCAGAAACCAACCACATGACCGCCTCATCACGGCCTATCTGTATAGACCTCCAGGTGTTCCATGGTTGGTATTGAGATTAAAGGCGTGTGTATCCAATGCTGGCTGTATCCCTGAACACACAGAGACTTACCTAGCTTTGTCTACCAAGTGCTAGGACTACAAGCGTACACCACCACCGCCCTGCTTTCCTATGGCTTGCCAATAGCTCTGACCCCCAGGCAATTTTATTTATTAACATACAATTAACATTTAAGTACAAAAGAAAATATCACCATACTGTATCCTCACAGAAGATAAAAGCAATCACCAGTCTCACCCAGATGTGAACCCTGTGACCTACAATAGTGACCTGCCTGCCACAAATACTGGCGCAGCAGTGGCACAAATATTATGGGAGTGACCAACCACTTTTTGATTAGATTTCAGACCCACTCTATGAGATGGACCCCATACTCAACACTGTTAATGAGGCTAAGAAGCTGAGACTAGATAGGTCATGGATCCTAAGGAAAAGACACTACTATTGTTCTGCTAAAGGAACATAGCAATAATACAACTCCTAACATCATACTGCGATACCTATAGATCAGTGCCTCACTCGGCCCTCGTCAGAGAAGCTGCTTCTAGCAGTAGACTGAAGTAAAAATTGAGACCTACATTGGACAATGTACAGACAATGAGAGACTTTGGAACACTTAGACCTTAAAGGATGTCTTTAGCAACTCCCCCCCCCCCCCAGTCTCGGGGATCCATTCAGAAGAGGTGGTGAAGGAATTGTAGATCCAGGGGTGGTAAATGACTCAACAGAAACAGCATCTTTCAATTACAACAAGGTTGATGCACAAATTAACTAACAGAGACTGTGACAGAATGAACAAGACCTGCACAAAGTCAAGCCAGACAAAATCCAAGCACGGATAAGAAGAAGGGAAATGTCCACAAACTCCTAACCATAATTAATGCCTGCTTAGGGAAGAAAAAAATCAGTTTCCTCCATTGGCAAGAGAGTAGACATACAAAGCATGCTCCAGGCAGGCCTCATGCTCAAGAGTTGTCGGTCAACACAAAACAGACCCCGTGCTGTTTTGTGTGCATTTTGTTGTTGTCATGTCTCGGTGAGGTTCTTTTGTTTGTTTTGTTTTTGTCTTTGGTGGGAGATTTTTGTTTGGTTTGTTCTTGTTTTCCATTTTTGGTTTTGTTTGTTGAGAAAAAAATAATATTAAGTAAGATGGGTAGGGAGGAGGGGAGAATCTGACAGGGCTTGGGGGAGGAAAAAGAATATGATCAAAATGTATAATACATTTCAAAAATATAGAAATATAATATAATATAGAAAGTCAGTGTCTCAAGTGCTGTTGCTTATACCATAACTAGAGGTTCCAACTGTTTTTACCTAGTGAGTGTCTATTATACTAAAAGGCCTTTGATTAGTCATAAAAGTGATGACTCCTGCAGAACTGACAGGGCAGTAGTTAATACACAGATTCCTAAGACACACCCTAGGCTTTCTGACACAGAACGCCTGAGTGAGCTGTGAGTGTTCTTCCCAATCTCTCTAGAAATTTCTGATCAGCCATTTTGAAGTAACTTCCAGGACATGAAGGGAAATACATTAGGTTTTTCGTAGCCGTGGTGACTACAGGAAGGACTATTAGCCACTGTCACTAGGAATATAAATTTTAAATGACTTTGCTGCTGTACTCCAGTCAGTGCTAAGTACTTACTACATTTACTAAATTTGTGAGAAAGCAAGAGAAAAATTCATTTTATATGATAATTACTGCTTGTTTTTTAAAGTAAGAAAAAAATGTTTTGAAATGCTCTCCAAATACTCTATATAAATCTAAAATCTCCAACATCTAACCTCTCATGTTAACTCTTAATCTACTGGCCAGATATCTAATAGCTTCATAACTGTGGTATCACTCCAATAGCAAATCACCTCACGGGGTCAAATAGAAAGAGTTTAGACTTTATCTTTTACAAAATCTATTTATTTCACTCAATACCTTTATCTTCTCCCAAGTCCAAGTTTTATCCCTGTCTTTATATGAAAATAATTGCTGATACTTCTTAAAAGTTTCTGGAGACTAGTTACTTCTTTTTAAGGACTTCAAATGTATTGAAGTCATTTCATCCTGAAAATATTCCTTTGCAGTAGCTGTGAGGAAACTAAGGCACAGAGCAGTTGAGAATACATG
>CABHPR010126773.1:0-27298 GCA_902168415.1 Peromyscus melanophrys | reverse complement strand
CTCCCCTGGGAATAAGGCCCCTTATTTTGATTTATGAAATAGCAGGAGAAATTAGTAATTTGTGATTAATTAATTGCTTAATGATGGGGGTGATGGTGATCATGACAGGAGCTGATAACAGCAGCGTTATGTGAAACTACTCCACTCACCTGCAAATACAGCGGGAACCACCTTTTGACTTGGTGGGTAATGGAGGGTGGTATTTATTCCTTCTCCCCCTCCCTTTAAACCAAACCCTCAAGGCCTACGCTGTTGCCTCCAGATTCTCACCTCCTGCTCTTTGTCGAGCTTCCATTCATGCCTTCTCCACCCTTTGAAATTACTCAAGGTCAGCTGTGATTGCAAAGGTCAGTTCTTGCCTTAGTTCAGGCTGCTTGACGATATGGCTCAACCAATGAAAATGTATTGCTCATACTCCCAGAGACAAAGTCCAAAGCCAAGGCTCTAGTGAATCCAGTATGCGGTAAAAGCACACTTCTGGAACTCTTCCTGACAGGTGGTTGTCTTCTCAAAGAATCTCTTGTTGCAGAGGCTGGAAGAATGCACCCTTGTATCTATCATCTTACAAGGGCACTACCCCTATTCCCAAGCCTTCACCTCATAAGCTAATTACATCCCACGGGCTCTGTCTCCAAATGCCAATGCATTGAATTTTGGGAGAACACAAACATACAGTCCATAGCAGTTATCTTTGGATGGCCAAAGTACTAATCTCCCCTCCAGACCTTTCCTTCCTGTGGTCATGGCTCAAGCCAAAAGGAAGGAGTCACTTTTTCCCTTCTCTCTTGGTGACATACCTCCTTTCTAACATCACAAATTCTGCCCAAGTCATTTTAAAACCATAGTCTTCCATCCTCTGCCACCTATTTGGCCGACATCTGATCTAAACAACCAGCATTTCACACAACCACCTAACTCCCAATTCTGTCCGTATTCCTCTTCTGTCTGCTCTCGACCATAGTGATCAAGTTGAAATTTTTGTCACACAATTCCAGTACTTAAACCTGCTTCATCTCTGTTCTTTCCCAAGTAGAAGTAAAAAACATTATAATTTCGTAAGACATTTGGCTCCTTATTATCTCTCTGATCTTATGTGTTCTCCTCCCTCTGTGTGGCTATCGTGGCTCCCTGTTCTTCATGGAACATACCACCCATACCCTCACACTTCATGTGCTGTGTGCATTTTTTCTATTCCTGGAACATCTTTCCCAAAATATCTGTCTTCTCTTTCCTTCATTTTATTCTGGATAAATCCTTCCCTTTGCCATCCAAGTTAATGTACAACCCTTAATCCCCAAAGCCACCATCACCATCAACACAACATGTAACACCATTGCTACCTTGTCTCTAAAATGTAAGCTTCAAAAGTTTAAAGTATCTATCAGCCAGGTGGTAGTGGTGGTGGTGGTGGTGGTGGTGCAGGCCTTTAAACCCAGTGCTTGGGAGGCAGAGGCAGGCGAATCTCTGAGTTTGAGGCCAGCCTGGTCTTTAGATAGATGAGTTCCAGGACAGCTGAGGCTACACAGAGAAACACTATCCCCAAAAAAACAAAATATCTATATCTATATCTATATCTCTGTATCTTTATAGATAGATATAGATATATAGATATAGATATAGTCTATTTTATTAAATGTGGTAGTTTCAAATTTTAAAGAAAGTACCTAGTACATAGAGGACTCATTAAACTATTGATTTAATGAATCAATGTTACTCTATCTCCTTCCCCAAAAGGAGACATCTTTGGGTGAAGATAATATTTGAATAATTAAATTCAATGTTCATGTATCCTTGTTACAATCATGTGAAGCACAAGGTGGGCACAAAGAAAGAGATTGTCCATTTCTGGGTAGAAGAAGGGAGATGTCATTGAAGTGAGTCTTCTTTGGCAAGGAGAAATCACCATCTGTATTCCAGAACATGTGTGAGCAGCTTTGCAACTCACCCCCTTGTGTTTCTTCTCTCTGTCTCACTGTCCTGGGTCCAGTTTCCTGCTTCTCTCAAGCTGCATTTCTACAAGACAAACTAATAAGAGAACAAAAGATCATGCTTCTCTCTCACCCATCACCTTTGGGAACATGGTGGGATTTGAAGAGGATTGTAGAGGATGGGTTTTGTCGGGCAGTTCTAGAAGGAGGATTTAGTACCTGTCAGGATCTTGGATGAGTCGATTAGTCTCTACAAGCACACATGTCCTCCCTTGTGAGCTGCATAAGGATGGCTGCTGTCTTACTTCTAGCCATTATTATGAAGTTAACATGAGATTAGACATGGAAAAGAGCCTATGTCAATTCTTCACCTTTGTGCCCATATACAGAGAAGCAAACACCTGTTTTGCTTGTCTAGTATATCTCCCTCAAGGAATGGCTCCATCATACTACCTATCACTCAAATAATTACTCTGAAAACACACTAGAGTGAACCATCATTTCTTATCTGACCGTATTTTGGTTAATTTGGGGATGGCTCATGACAGCAGTGAAGGGTCATCTTCAGATAATGGAGCTTTGGTCTGGAGCCTACTTTGTAAACACTTGGATTCCAACTCAGAGAATATTGTCCACCATACTTCATTGTAGAGCTGGAAAAAACAAAAGCTAGTTTGCCACAGAGAGCAAAGTCAGACTCAGACAGCTAAGTGAAAAAATCTAAGACACAGAGAGTCCTGTCAGCATTTAGCTTCAAGTCCCACACAGTACAAGAGTACTGATTGCCTTCTCATCTTTAAATTCCAAGGAGTGGTTTAACTTTGTGGAAAATTTCCCTATCTGGTTATATTCCTGTAATTTTAATCCAGGAGTCTCATTATCCAAGACAGTACTCCAAGAGCACATGCCAAACTCTTAGACTCCAGGGAAAGTTAGGAGAGGCAGCACCTTCCAGGAATGCCATTTTATATTTTTACAGTAAGGACTTCTAATTGTTGCCCCAGGAAACCAAAATGCAATGGACACCTCACACAAATATATGGCTCAAGGAGAAAATGAACAGTTGGTTAGTAAGCCGAAGAGACTAGAAAAACGTTGAGGGGTAGAGGTATAAAATGTCTGAACTACAATTAGGAAACAGCTCTGTAGTCTGAATATGAAGTGGGGTGCTAGAATACACCTGCTTTTCCAGGCATCTGGAAACTATCAACAAAGCTAAGCCAGTTTTCTCATCCTTGGGTGCACACCCACGTCTTAGCTCTTCCACATGCCTTCAAGTTCACATATAAGGATTCTCTACTTCTTGGGAGAAGAACAGCCAGAAGTTTCCATGATTTCCCACTATGAGTTTGAGTGACACAAGATTGTAATGCTTGTTCTACAGAAAGAACACACAGATCTACTTGGGTAAGAGGATGTACTCTCCTGAAAACCAGAGAGCAATGCACACCAGCACCGCTCAAGGCACACTAAACATCAAAGGAGAAGTGCCCAGCTAGTGCTGATAACAAGGTTCAGAGGAAGAAGGAGACATACTGTTTTGAAATGGTGAAGGGAACTCCAAGAGGGAGAACTGTAATTAGATTATGAGGAATGAGTAAGATTTTTAAAGAGCAGGAGCAGTGGGAAAAGGTGGGATAAATCTGATAAGAGCAATAAATAAAACATTGCTGATACAGCAGATAACAGATAGCCTTTAGTATGGAACAAAGGGCTACACCTATGAAATTTAATGAGTCTGTGTTTTAGCTATGACTAGAGCATAGGAGCTATTTTATAGTACCATTCCTGCTATATAAAACACGCTTAGATTACACACCTGCTTACATATGTTCAGTGCTTAAAACAAAGACAGTGCTAAAAGTAACCATTCAGTTTAAACACTCACCTCATTGACTGTAATTTTTTTTTTAATTTGGTATATGTGGGGGTATGTGCAAGTGAGCTATAGTTAACCTGTTTTGTGCTGCCTGATATGGAAGCTGGGTACTAAACTCCAGTCCTCTGCAAGAGCAACAAGTACTCTTAACTACCAAGCAAAAAAAAAAAGGAACTGGTAATAATAGGGAATATTACAACATTTTATTTCTGTAGTTTTCTTATGAATACAAAACCTTCTTGCTATGGTTGGCAAAGTCACCATATGTCTACGCTAGTTTGGATTTTTGGTTGTTGTTGTTTTTGTTTGTTTGCCCAGGTGCCTACCTATGGAGATTCCACTTATCCTGTATATAGTATGTGTCTTTGTAAGTGATTTCGGCAAGAGGTAGGCAGGATCTGTCTCTACAGTAGGCACATCAGCAATAACAATGCAAGAAGCTCAGTATTGTTGCTGGTTGTTTCTGCTCTTTTGGGGGGCCTGCCACCCAGCTCCCAAATAAATCCACACACGAAGGCTTAGTCTTCATTATGAATACCCAGCCTTAGCTTGGCTTAGTTTCTTGCTAGCTTTTCTTAACTAACTATTCCACCTACCTTTTGCCTCTGGGCTTTTCCCATTCTCTTACTTCTGTAAATCTTACTCTTACTCCATGGCTTGCGGTGTAGCTGGGTGGCTGGCCCCTGGAGTCTTCCTCCTTCTCTGGCTCCTCCTTCTTCCACCTTTTCCCAGATTTCTCCTCTTTATGCTCTCTGCCTGCCAGCCACACCTATTCCTCTCCTGCCTTGCTATTGGCCAGTTCTTTATTTAGACCATCAGTAACACATCTTCACAGAGTTAAACAAATGCAACATAAACAAAAGTAACACACCTGAAAATAATATTCCCCAATACGGCGTCTTCCCCCAACTTAAAAAGAAGAAATAAGTATTATTTAACTAACAGCATTGGACAGATGATAATGTGTCAAGCATGAAAGGAACATCTAGCACACAGAACACATTCCACAGCATGTGTTCCTGCCCATCTTTAGTCTTTGTTCTTGTTTGTTTTTCAAGAGTTTTTATTTATTGTTTGAGAATTTCATACAATGCATTCTGATCATATTCATTCCCCTCCTCCAACTCCTCCTAGTTCCTTCCCCACCTCCCTACCTCCTTAATCCCCTTCTCAAAAAATAAAGCATGGGGCTGGATCAGAGGTTAAGAGCCCTTGCTGCTCTTGCAGAGGATCCAGGTTCTATTCCCAGCACCCACATGTTGGTTCACAACTCTCTGTAACTCCAGTTATAGGCAATCTGAAACCCTCTTCTGACCTCTGTGAGCACAGCATACACATGGTGCCCATACATACATACACACATGCAAGCAAAAACACTCATAAAATAAGGTGAACAAATCTAATAAAAATTTAAATAAAATAAAACACAAAACCCATGGAGTCCAGTTTGTGCTGGCCAACTACTCCTGTCTGTGGGACATGCCCTTGAGTGTGGTTGATATACCAAGTGTTACTTCATTGAAGAAAATTAACTTTCTCTTCAAGCAGCAATCAAATACCATTAACTCCTTGTCTTGGGGTGGAATTTCATGCCCGTCTCCCCAGTTCTGTGTGCTAGATTTTGTCTGCCTTGAATTTCTACAGTTCTTATGCATGCTGTCACAGTATCTGTGAGTTCATATGAGCATCTGCCCTGTTGTGCCTGGAGAACACTGTTTCCTTGAAGTCATTCACCACCTATGGCTCTTACAATCTTTCTGTTCCCCTCTTCTACATAGAACCCTGAACCTTGAGGGAAAGAAGCATGATAAACACATCCCATTTAGGACTGAGCATTTCAAAGACTTTACTCTGTGTATATTGAACAGCTGTAGGTTAATTACTATGTACTGCAAGAAGAAGCTTTTCTGAGGAGGGTTAAGTAATGCATATAGCAATATAACATTTGAGGTCATTTTATTTCTTTGCCCATTTAGCAGAATAATAGTACTAGGTCTGACCTATTTAGCCTCAGATTGTTCGCCTCACTGATAGTGTCAGATATGAGTCCCGTATCATGGAGCTGGCCTTAAATCCAATGTTTAAGAAGTGGTTGGTTACTTCCATAGCATCTGTGCCACTATTACACAAGAAAATGCTATATATCCATTAACTGATAAATGGCTAATGAAAATATGGCGTGTTTACACAATAGAATTTCATTCAGCTGTTAAAAAATTAAGTTAACAATTTACAAGTAAATACATGGAACAGAAACAATCATCCTGAATTAAGTCGCCCAGACCCAGAAAAACAAACATTGCATGTTTTCTCTTATATGTGGATGTTAGCTTTTAACCTTTAGACATGTGTTTCATTAAAAATACCTAAAGAGATGAGATAGCTAGTAAGTGACTATGAAGGAATAGGCAATCTCCCAAGGAAGAAGAAATAGACTTTAGGATTATCAAGGACAGATAGAAAAATTTGAATAGTGGGATGGGGTATGTGAGGGCATATAGCAAGGTATAACTAACAATAATGGCCTTTTGAAAAAGCCTTATGGAAACCTACTAGTTTGAAAGCTTTCTAAAGTATAAATACATAAAAGAAATTCATATATGGTACCCTATAATGGGGGGGTACAATACTCCAACTAGACATAATATAAGTAAAGCCCCCAGTATCAGGCCAAGAATGGGTTACCTCTTCTTGAGTTGTTGGTCAATGAAGTCCATAGATGCCCTCCCCGAAACATTGCAGACTATTGCTAGTGCTATTGGTTACCCTCCAGAATCTGATAATAAGATTTTATTGCTGAAGACATCACATACTTATGTTATAGAACGTGGAGAAGTTGAGCTGGTACTCAACTAGAGGCTTCATCCCTTCTGGCTAGCATTCATAGTGCTGAAAGATGCTGTGCACACTACTAGAAGAGAAAAGTCATCGCCAGTCTCACCCAGCTGTGACTCCTGTGAGCTCCAATAAGAACCTGCCTGGCTTAGTCTTTCTTAAAATCATGTTAAGTAATATTAAAGATGGTGTGGGAGCCCACAAAGGTTTCCTAGTGAGATTTGAGCTTGCTTTACACAGCAGGGCTGCGTAAGGGGTGTGTGGTTACCAGGTGTTTGGAAGGGGCTGCACTTGGCTGTGCTAGGGGGAGGTCTTTTGCTCCACCCTTGGCATTTCTATAAATAGCCCTTTAGAAGAGATGGAAGGGGCTGGTGGGTTTTGATCCAGGCTATCCTGAGGCTATCTTGTGTTTCTATCTGTCTCTCTCCCCTCTATATTTCCATCTAAATATTTCTCACTTCTCCCTACTCAAGAGTACCCTGGGAAAAAAGTGGAGGCAGGTCCCCCACATGATGGCTTTTCTCTTTCTCTTCCCTGGTAGTTCCTACCTCTGAAAACCTCTTGTGACAGCTGTCAATGACACTGGTATTACTAGATAAAACAAACAAATGGCTAGATTGTTTTGTATCTGTTTTTGATAAAAGTCTGCATAAATGTTCATTTTCCTCCTGAAATTTAAACCTGCAATTATGACTTGAGAATCCATTAGAATTGGTTTGTCATGATGTTGCAAAACAACTAAAGAAAAGTGAGAAGCAGCCAGATTATTTGACTATGGTCTGTTCAGTTAAGGATTAAATTGACATTGGTTACATGTGTAAAAATTCATACATACATTTCATCCCAGCTGACAGGTAGAGTCAATCATGATGATATTTTCTTATATGTACTTATATATGAATAGTATTTAGAAGGTGGGCTATCTGATTTATTTGCCTGATTCTACCTCTCACTGTGCAAACCAAAGAGAAAAAGAAAACTCAACATTCCATGTGGATCATTTGTGGGAGGAGTAAATGGCCTAAAAACTGCTTTAAATTATTGGCTTTATATAGAAACATAGTATTTCACGGCTGGAAGAAATCTAATTTGCCACTAAGGCCATCAACCAGATTTAACAACTCTAATGATAAGAAGCTCACTGCCTAACACAGTGATCATTCAGTTTGGACTTGCTAGGAGAAAATATTGAATGAATACCTGATCATGAGAAGCCCAGCAAATTCTTCTTAGTCTTCACATATGTAGGAGGGAGTAGTGTAGTTATATTGTCTAAATCGGCTTAGAACTTGAGGAAGGATTCAACTCTAGTCGCATCATCCTAAACGAATACAGTGCTTTTGACCAATCACGTCTATATTAGAGTGATAGGCATATCTGAGTGATAGCCCAGTCACCTTGTGGTTACTTGCATCCATGATGACTATAACAAAGAACAACTTGCTTGAGGAGTGATCAATGGTTTAACTAGTAATTTACGAAGAATCCAGTACTCCTTTCAAATTAAACATAGAAAGAGTGGCCCAAAATTATCTGAAAAAAAATTAAACAGCTGGGCATCATAGAAATCACCAGTCACCTGTATTGATAACAGAAGAAAAGGGTGAAACTATATTCCATTCATTATATGTATACATATATATATACATATATGTGTGTGTATATATGTAGTGTAAAGATAGGAAAGGAACCAACTGGCCACATTCAAGGAGGAAAGGAACCAACTGGCCACATTCAAGGTGGAAATTGCTTGGCTGTCTTCTAATCGTATTCACTAGCTAAATTACTTCATGCCAAATAATAGCTTTAGAGAGTTCAAAATTCTCATTCATTCCATACCAAAGCTAGAAGTTGCTGTGAGCCATAGAGGAGGATTACAGCTCCAACTATCAAATCCATAGATGCCAAGAAAGTACCATGTTCTGAGAAAAAGCAGGCATTGACAACTGAAATGATGGAAGGGGCTGGTGGGTTTTAGGGACCAGGCAGGGAACAAAGTGAATGGCACTGAAAACAGAGATGCGTCAAAGGTCATACAGGCATTCAACTTCTTTTCTTCTTTGTCTTTTATTTCTTCACTGACAACATAATGACTACAGGAAAGTCAATCATATCTGCTGGCCAGGGTTACCTCTTTGTCTTTACACTTAAAAGAGTATTTATGGTAGGAGGTCATATTGTAAAAGCAATACTTTTATTAGTAAAGCAAGAAATTCATCTGGAAAATGACAGTCAATTTAGTAAGGAAGATGGAAATCTCAAGAGTCATTAAGTGTATGTGAAGATCACCAAATTTGGAGTGTGTGTGTGTGTGTGTGTGTGTGTTTAGCTGACTTTACCAACAATAACCGATATTTCTTTGGAAAACTTTCTTACTAAAGACTCAACCTCTTGAAACGTCAGAATTTTACATGTGCAATAGGGATAACACTTCATTCCACATGAAATAAAAGCAGGATTTCAGTGAGACTGTGTAGCATTTATTATAAACATGGGGGGCATTTATTATCATTACTGTTACGAATTTTATAGTTTCTCAAAGATTTCCTTGTTCTAGGGAAGGAAGACTCAGATTTTGTGGAGAGAGTCTGCCCTCACAAGAGGATGGGCCTTTACTTCTGAGGAGCCTCTGCACCCTGCTTGTGGTTCCCCATGACATTTCACCTTAGAGCTGCCGTCCCCTCTTAAACACCAGTGATGTTTTTGCAGAAACACATGAAAGGCCTGGTAGTTTATATACATAACTTAGGAAGATACAAGCAGAAGAAAATTGGAGAAATTATGGCTTCAAAGTCCTGTATTTTAAACTCAGGAGCTCCAGGAACAGGTGCAGTCAATGGGGACAGCTCTGTTCTAGGCACTTGAGAAGTAGGTAAAGAGCTGAAGATGAAAACATGGTTGAGAGACCCGACACATGGGCTCCAATATAGAAGGACATCAAGGAGGTACAGTTTGTGTAGATCTAGACAATCTACAATTTTATGTAGACTGGGACCAAGGACAATTGACTAATATCTCTGGAAGTCTAATTTTACCTTCATAGAAAAGAAGTTTGAAGCCTTCAACAAAATCCAAAACCCCTTCATGATAAAGGTCTTGGAGAGATCAGGAATACAAGGAACATACCTAGATATAATAAGAGCAATTTGCAGCAAGCCAACAGCCAATATCAAACTAAGTGTAGAGAAACTCAAAGCGATTCCACTAGAATCAGGAACAAAACAAGGCTGTCCACGATCTCCATATCTATTCAGTATAGTACTTGAAGTTCTAGCTAGAGTAGTAAGGCAACAAAAGAAATCAAGGGAATACAAATTGGAAAGGAAGTCAAGCTTTTGTTATTTGCAGATGATATGATAGTTTACATAAGTGACCCCAAAAATTTACCAGGGAACTCCCATAGCTGTTAACACCTTCAGTAATGTGGCAGGATACAAGAATAACTAAAAAAAAAATAAGTAGCTTTCCTATATACAAATGATAAACAGGCCAAGAAAGAAATCAGAGAAACATCATCCTTTACAATAGCCACAAGTAATTTAAAACACCTTGGGGTAACTCTAACTGAGCAAGTGAAAGGCATGTATGTCAAGAACTTTAAGTCCCTGAAGAAAGAAATAGAAGAAGATATCAGAAAATGGAAAGATCTCCCATGCTAACAGATAGGTAAAACCAAGATAATAAAAATGGCAATCTTACCAAAGCAATCTACAGATTCAATGCAATCCCCATCAAAATCCCAACACAGTTCTTCACAGTCCTCGAAAGAACAATACTCAACTCCATATGGAAAAACAAAAAACCCAGGATAGTTGAAACAATCCTGTACTATAAAGCAACTTCCTGGAGACATCACCATCCCTGACCTCAAGTTCTACTACGGAGCTAACTATAAAAACAGCTTGGTACTAGCTTAAAACCCAACGTGTGGATCAATGGAATTGAATTGAAGACCCTGACATTATTCCACACACCTATGAACACCTGATTTTTTGACAAAGAAGCCAAAACTGTACAATGGGAAAAAGAAAGCATCTTCAACAAATGATGTTGGCAGAACTGGATGTCAACATGTAGAAGATTGCAAATAGATCTATATCACTATGCACAAAACTCAAGTCCAAGTGGATCAAAGACTTCAACATAAATCCAGTTAACACTGAACCTGACAGAAGAGAAAGTGGGAAGTAGCCTTGAATGCGTTAGTGCAGGAGACCACTTCCTAAATATAACACTAGTAGCAGAGATACTGAGAGCAACAAATAATAAATGGGACCTCTTGAAACTGTAAGGCAAAGAACATGTTAAATAGGACAAAATGACAGTCTACAGAATGGGAAACCTGTCAGAATGGCTAATCAATACACTGATGACAGCTTATGTTGGAGAGTATGTGGAGCAAGGGGAACACTTCACCAACCCCACATCTGACAGAGGGCTGATCTCCAAAATATATAAAGAACTCAAGAAACTAGACATCAGAATACTGAACAATCCAATTTTGAAAAATGGGCTATGGAGCTAAACAGAATTCTCAACAGAAGAAGCTCAAATGCCCTAAAGACATTTAAGGCATTGCTCAACATCCTTAGTCATCAGGACTTGCAAATCAAAACAACACTGAGATACCATCTTACACCTGATTAGTCAGAATGGCTAATCAAAACACTGATGACAGCTTATGTTGGAGAGTATGTAGAGCAAGGGGAACACTTCTCCACTGTTGGTGGGAGTGCAAACTTGTACAGTCACTTTGGAAATCAGTATGGTGGTTTCTCAGAAAGCTGGGAATCAATCTACCTCAAGACCAATGATACCACTCTTAGGCACATACCCAAGGAATGCTCAATCATAACACAAGGACATTTGCTCAACTATGTTTTTAGCAGCATTATTTTTTGTAATAGCCAGAACCTGGAAACAATCTAGATGTTCCTCAACTGAAGAATGGATAAAGAAAACATGGTACATATACACAATGGAGTTCAACTTAGCAGTAAAAAAAACAATGATATCATGAAATTTGCAGGCAAATGAATGGAACTAGAAAATATTTTCCTGAGTGAGGTAACCCAGACTCAGAAAGAAAAACATGGTATGTACTCACTCATAAGTGGATACTAGATGTAAAGCAAAGGATAACCAGACTATAACCCACAGCTCCAGAGAAGCTGGCTAATAAGAAGGACCCTAAGAGGGATGCACGGATCACCCTGAGAAGGGGAAATAGATGAGATCTCCTGAGTAAACTGGGGGCCAGGTAGGGTTAATAGAGGGTAGGGGATGGGGGATGAGAACAGAAGGGAATGGAATGGTCAATCTGGAACAGGGACAGAGTGGGAGAGTAATGAAAGAGATATCTTGATAGAGGGAGAGATTGTGGGGATAGGGAGAGACCTGGTGCGAGGGAAGTTCCCAGGAATTCACAAGGATGACCCCAGCTAGAATACTAGCAGTGGTGGAGAGGGTGCCTGAACTAGCCTATCCTGGTGATCAGATTGGTGAATACCCTAACTGTCATCATAGAGCCTTCATCCAGTAACTGATGGAAGCAGATACAGAAATCCACAGCACCAGGCCAAGCTCCAGGAGTCCAGTCGAAGAGAAGGAAGAGGGATTCTATGGGGGTGGGAATCAAGATCATGATGGGGAAATCTACAGAGACAACTGAATCAAGCTAGTGGGAACTCATGAACTTTAGACCAACAGCTGTGGAGCCTGCACGGGACTGGACTAGGCCCTCTGCATAAGCAAGAAAATTGTGTAGCTTAGTCTGTTTGAGGGGTCCCTGGCAGTGGGATCAGGATCTATTGCTTGTGCATGAGCTGGGTTTTTGGATCCCATTACCTATGGTGGGACACTTTGCATAGCCTTGATGCAGGGGGGAGGGGTTTGGACCTGCCTCAGCTGAATGTACCAGGCTTTGCTCCCTCCCCATGGGAAGTCTTACCTTTTTTGAGGAGGGACTTGGGGATTTGGGGAGGAAGGCCGGGGGAGAGTGGGAGGGATGAGAGGACGATCAGTGGTTGGTATGTAAAATGAATAAAAAGTTTCTTAATAAAGAAAAAATAAAGCATAATTCTTCATTTAAAATACAAAAAAAAAAAAATACCAGGGAGTACACTAATCCTTAAAGAACTCTTTTGCTCTAAATTTCTCCTTGCTTAGAGGATAGATGGCAAGGGAATGAAAAGTTAAAAAAAATGGAGGAATGGGAGTGTCTTAGCTATGGTTCAGTTGCTGTGAAGGACACCATGACCATGGCAACTCTTATAAAGGAAAACATTTAATTAGGGCTGGCTTACAGGTAGAGGTTTAATCCATATTGTCCTGGCAGGAAGCATGGTGGCACACAGGCAAACGTGGTGCTGGAGACAAAGCTGGTGCAAAACGTGGTGCAGGAGGCAGGAAGAGAGAGAGAGACACTGGGCCTGGCTTGGGTATCTGAAACCTCAAAGCCCGCCCCCACAGTGACACACTTCCTCCAACAAGGTCACACCTCCTAATGATGCCACTCCTCATGAGCCTATGGGGGCCATTCTCATTTAAGCCAGCACAGGGAGAGTAGGGGTAACTACTATCAGAAAGGAAAATACTCAAGAAAGTAAAAAGGAAATCATGAAAATCCAAAGGTCTAAATCACTTCTTCCTTTACCAAGTACTAGCATCTTCAGAGAACCATATCAAAATATGTTTCTAGTTCCTTCAAGGTCCCAGAGGGGAAAAACTTCCAAAGGTCTTGGACAACATGATGGTGGATTTTCCTAGCACATAGACAATTGCTCGGTGAGTTAACCAGTGTCCTTCCCTAGCCTTTTGAATATAACTCTGCTATTTTGAGTAGTGGGAAATTACACATCAGAAATCACTAGTGCCGTCTGAGAACTGACATTCAATCAAAGGACTGTGTTGTTTCTTTCTCTCATCGTCAGTTCTCACTAGTCAGTTTGTTTTCATGTGTGGATCCCAGAAAGAAAGAAGAAACTCCGAGGGAACTTCCCCTGCACTCATTGCTAACTATTCATTTTGCCTTCAGAAGTATATCTAAGTCAAACGTTCATGTTCAATTCGAAATAGCCATTACCTGACAATTATTAATGTACATCCATCCCTTCATACATCTCTATTTGGAAAGTACAAATAATGTAAAGTCATTCTCCTAAAATTAAAAATATTCATACAAATTTGCATAAGGACCAAACCAGGAAACTCTCTTTCACTGTTCACCACAGCACCGATGCTTCTATAGGAAAATTGTTTTGTAAACTTTTCCAAGAATGAATTGATCTCATTGAATTGAATGACCAATACGCTGTAATACCGTCTGCTGCCCTGAGTGCATGTGACAGTCTAAAACTGGGGAATTTTGTGTGACAGATGTGTAGGCTGAGACATTTTTATTTGTCTTGAATGTTTGTTATGGCTAAAGTCACTCAAATTTTGCAGCACAATGAGAATATAGAATGATAGGATTTAGAAATTAGTAAGATTTTTTTAATCTGCTCAGACATAGAAGATTCAGGCATTCTGAATTCACCAGCTGTATATTTTGTCAGAAGACGGCCCCAGTGATACAAAAATAATAATGGAATCTGGAGGACCTGGATTTTCTTGAATATTTATAAAGAATTTGCTTAAGAGATTTCTTCTGTGTTCATTTGTAATGTGAAATAGAGATCAGATCTAAGTTTAAAAGAAAGTTTAGAAGTTTTGATGTGTCAAATTGCCATAAGAATATTTTTCCCGTTGGAAACAAAACCACAAAATACTAATTAAGGGTGCTTAACAGCCATCAAATTTAATTATTTGTTACCTGTCATGGTTTCATCATCATCTTATAGAAAGTATGGGCATCCCATTCATCACAAAACAGCAATTGCCACACTACACTCAGTATTTTGGAAGTATTTCTGATACTCATTGGTATCAGAATGGTAGCCAAAGGAAAAACTTTAGATGTCACAGTAAGACAAATTTTCAATTGTGGTTTGCAAAATCAGTTTCCTTGACCAGTCATCATACCTCAAATAAAAGGACTGTCAAGAAAAATGGGGCTGAAAAGGTGACTCAGCAGTTAAGATGACTTATTGCTCTCAAAGAGGACCTGGGTTCAAACCCAGTGCCCACATTAAATAGTCCCTTCCTAAGGGATCTGATGCCCTCTTTCTGCCTCCACAGAAATCTGCATGCACATAGTGCACATAAGCTCATGCAGGCACACAAGTGCACACACACACACACACACACACACACACACACACACACACACACATAAATAAAATAATAGTTCTTTTTAAAAGCCTTAATAGATGCTACAGTTTTGAACTAGAAGGCCCCACAGAGGCCCATGTGATGACTTAGTCTTCAGTTTGGCACTGTTAGGAGACAGTGGAACATTTAAGAGGTGGACTCTAGTGGAAGAGCTTTGGATCATTGGGGGTGTTCCCTTGAATGAGATAGTGAGACACACACACACACACACACACACACACACACACAACCAACCCTTATTTCTTTTTCCACTTCTTGGCCATGAGGAAAGCAGTTTCATTCGAACACTCTCTGACCCAAAGCAGAGACCAACTCATCTCATGAACTCAAACCCCTTTCTCTTTGTTAAGTGTCTCAGGTATTTGTTATTGTAATGGAAACATAGCTAACTTAATTGTATTTTAAAATGCAGGGTATGGGCTAGACGCACAGCTCAGTACAACAGGGCTTGCCTGGCAGCTATGGGGCTTTGGGTTGGATCTCCCAAGTCTGCAAAATGAGCAAACAGAAGTGAAGGAAGGGAAAGGTCTGTGATTAGTACCAGGCCATTCTAACTATGCTCCAACTACCAGGAGTGACCAAGCAACCCTGGCACCTTCCCTTCCAGTTAGAACAGAAAAAAGAGTGGCTGTCTTCGTACCACTGAAACTGAGGATTAATAATTTTGAACAGGGCTGTTTACCTTAAATAACAAGTATTATCTGGGTAACTCTTATTTTTTAATTTTCTATTTTTTTTTTGAGCCAGGTAGCTTCACAAAGCTACAGAAGCCAACAGAAAGCTTGAAATCAAATACCACTTCCTCTGGACCTAACTCTGACCATATAATCTAAATGCACTACCTACTTACTCTATCAAATCGCCCCATTTTATTATCTTTGTATCACTTACGGCCATCTGCAGTCTTTCTGGGTTTACTTATTCACTTATTTGTAACCTTGTCCCTACCAGGAGCATGTAGGCTCTGGGTGGGCAGAGAACAGGTGTCTTGGTCACTGTTCTACCTCATGGCTTAAGCAACACTTGGCACACGGTAGCTGTTCTGTAAATCATTGTTGAGAGAATGAAATACAGATTGTTTTAATGTCAAATTTATCTTGCTCTAACAATATTTAAAACAAAACCACAGTGACATTTTTTTTCTGCAAATTGAGCTAGAAAAATAGCCGTTTATCCAATGCAGGTAATTCAGGGCCTAGGTATTTAATCAGAGTAACCATGTGAATCTGAAACCATACTCACACCCAGAAGCCCCGACACGGAAAATATCCATCTCAGATACGTGGGACCGGGATCACTCACGGTGGACTCCGAATGGAGCACTTGGCAGGATAAGCCCCTGAAGCATATATGCAGAATAATCTACTCTGCCGTGCTTCAGGGTCCACAGTTCCATGCTTGATGCTGCCTCCCCATGGAACCTGCAGATTCTCACGTGATATCTTTACCAAGCACTAGGAAACCACCCTTTTGACAGTCTAGGAACTGGAAAGTGTTGCGGGTGTATTCAACCTGTTTGGACCATGGACTATGTATGTTCCAGAGTAGCAATGTGGCCCAACACAAAACTGTAAATTTACTTAAAATGTGGGATTTTTTGGGGTGATTTTTTTCATCACTTGAGTGTGCTGTTCTTAACTATGAACTTTGTAGATGACAAAGCTCTGTTGCAATTTCCAAAGTTTAGTCCTGCCTGTTAGGGTGTACTTTAGGAAGACCTCGGGCAGTGCTGCCCACAGTACTTGAAAGCACATGCTTGTCCTCTACAGCTCTCAAACCTGCAAGTGTTCTCCTCAATGTCTACAGCTGAGGCATCCCCTCACGTTTTTCCAAACTGAGGTTAAGGGAAAATCTACTCCAATTCTTTGAGGCTTCCAGTAGAGTAAAGTTGCTAGTGATAATGAAATGACTCTAAACTTTTGCAAATTGGCCATGTCAAAAACGTTTCAAAATAGCCTGCCTGACATACACAGATACAACGCAATATAAATAGTGCCTTCGTACCAGGAGATCTAGCTAGAAAGCATGAAGTGTATATCACAGTAGCTGCCACAGTACAGTACATGCATAAGCTTAAGGCTAATGTGGGAAGTTTTCTCCCTCTATAGATACCTCTAGGGTGGAGCACATTTTGACCTACATTCAAAGGACCCACAGTCTACATTTCTGGCATATGGTAAACGTAGGAAGACTTGGCCCCATACCCTAGATTCCTACCGTGTTCTGGAACTCCTGTGTTCTGAGCTACAAAAGCCAAATCTACAGTCTATACTCCTGTTAGTCTTGCTTGGGCCATAGAGTGGCTTGGTGAATGATCTGCCTAAGAATACATGTATGCATTATATCCTTGGCTAATTTTAACTTTCTTGAACATAAAAACGTGGTATCTATGCCTCTTACACCATGACAATGGACTTTCTAGCTGCTTTTCCGGGCTACACAATCAATACTTGAGGAGAGCCATGGCTGTTCTAGAAGGAATTCATTTATAACATAGACATTTTGATAGGATAAATTTTCCTTTTGGAAAAAATTCTGCTTTGTCTTCTTGCAAGAGCTGCATTCCCTTTCCCCCATCAAGCCTCAGATAGCATCGTCTCCTTGGGCTTCCCAAGGCTGGTCAAGATAAAGAGGTCAGATACTCAATGTTGTTTTCCCAGCTTCTAGATCTTTCTGAGAAATGCCAAGTAGCTACGCATTGTGTCTTCATAAACGTCAGTCATGAAGACCGCTTTTCTTCAGTAGCAAAAATGAGCAGCAAATAATTTGATAAACTTTGCCTTCAGTAATAGAAACTCCTGTCAAATTTTCAAGATTAGCAATTTAAAACTGAGGGGAACAGAGTGTGGCTCTGGGATACAGCAAAGTCTCGCATGCTTTAGGCCCTGGGTTCAACCCCAAACACTGAAAAAACAAACAGCAGGTGACTCCTTTAAAAATAATGATCAACCAATGCCTTAAAGTGGTTGGGGGGGGGGGCATTACCCTTAGGCACCTCCCTTTGTCAGTCTACCTTGAGGCCAGAGGTAGACTCCTTCTCCTCCCACATACAGTTTTCAGTCTTAGGAACCTTTGCCCTCCCTAGAAATGACTGCCAAGAGTCACTTGACCTCTGGTTTAGAATTTAGGCGTAAATCCTAACCTCTCCTCTCCTCCCCTTTCTCCTCCTATTCTCTTCTCCCCTTCCCTCCCCTCCTCTTCTTTTCTCTTCTCTCCTTTCTTTCTTCCCCTGCACTACAGGAAAATAAACATTAAACCACCCAAAAGACAAAACAAAACAAAAAAATCTAATTCAAATAACCCTAATAGAACCCCAGGCACGATAGATGAGGATCCTGTGGATTTTTGCTCAGTGTTCATGGCCTTCTCCTGGAGCAGCCCCAAACAACTCAGAAGAATGCAAGGTAGATCTAGAAGGCTTGTCTGTTGGAGTACATATAGGAACTGCTTGGAATATGAAACATCTGTAGTGTAATTTGGCCACACCCAATATAAAAGTCTCTGCCTGTCTCTTTCTTTCTACAGACAAATCCCTCCATCTCCTGATTCATCTCCTGAAGCTACCTCCCAAACCATGTACCACTCAGTACCCTTCTAGCTCATTCTTCTCCCCATCCTCGTAGTTTAACACGCCTTGCTTTCTTTCATATTACTTCCTCCTATGTAGATTGCCTCTCCTCTTTTTATTCTCCACTGATTATAACTGTAACAGTAAATTAATTTAAATCTCAAAACTTGCTGGGATTTTTCCTGGGTCATAGAAAGATTAGAAACAATCCCTCCCTATCTGGTGTTACCACAGGACATTAAGAGCCTTCCCACTTGGGCATATTGTCTTGTCTGTTAAGTTTAACTATCTCCAAGCAGGGGGTAGTTCTTATTTAATTTCTGTCATCCAAGAGTCTCACCAAGATGTGTGCACATAGTGAGTGGCCAATAAGGTTTAGTCTTACTGACTTCCTTGGGAAAATAACAGCCAAGAGCAGAAGACAGTCACAAGAACTGTGGAAGAGTTCAGGGGTGTGTTTGTTCATTTTCCACCACTGTTACAAAATACCTGGGAGAATCAACTTACACGGAGGAAAGGTTTATTTATTTTGGTCCATGATTTGAGAGGTTTCAGCCCACAGTCAGTGGGCTGATGAGACAAAGCCTATGGTAGAATAAAGCTGCTCAACTCGTGGTGGCCAGTAAGCAAAAAGAGTGGTGTGATGTTTAGTCTTCATAGTCAATTTGATTGGACTTGGAATCATCATAGAAGCCCTCTGAGCATGATCTGAGGGCATTTTCAGGAAAGACTAACTGATCAGGAAAGACTCACTATGAATGTAGGTGACACTATCCCTGGACCTGCCATCAAAGTCTGAGTAAAAAGAAGAAAGCATCAGCAGTGTGTGTGTGTGTGTGTGTGTGTGTGTGTGTGTGTGTGTGTGTGTGTGTGTTTCTGCTTTGTGACTGCAGACACAATGCACCCAGTTGCCCTACACTTCTGCTGTCATGGCTTCCCTGCCATGATGTGTCTTCTCAAACTGTGACCAAAACAAACCTACTGTTGCTGAAGTTGCTTCTTGTCATGTAATTTGTCACCACAATGAGTAAAACAACTCACACAGAAAATTGGTGTTGGGAAGAGGAGTTGTGGCTGTGAGAAACCTGACTATATGGTTTGTGGGTCTTTAGAGCTAGTATATGAAAGGAAAGTGGACAAGTTTGGAGTTGTGATCTAGATAAGCCTTAGAATGATGTAAGCAAAGCTTAATGGACCATTCTGGTAGGATTTTAGAAGACCAGGATGCTGAAAACAATGTGAACAACAGAGGCCTGGCTTGTGAGGCTTCAGAGGTGAACAAGGGCTCTAATGGGATCTGGGCTGGAGGCCATTCATGTTGCATTCTGGCAAAGAATCAGGTGCATTCTGCTCATGTCCTGAGAACTTGGGTGAGGCTTAATTCAGAAACAATAGACTAATTTGTTTGGTGGATGAAGCTTTGAGACTGGATAATATTCACAGTGTATCATTTTTATTGTTTATTGTTCTCATGCAGGTATACATAAAAAGAGAGCAATAATTGAATGGAAAGATATGAAGAATATGTAGTCTGACAGGCCCATAAACACCTTTAAAGCTGCAGGTAAGGCAGGTGCAGGGAAAGCTGTGATATTAAAGATACTAGCATCTAAAGACAAACCACAGGCTTTGTGCTGGAACAACGGCAAGACTCCGCTCTCCAAAGGCTCCAACTTGTCAAAATGCAAAGTCACTGGAAAGGGGAGGGACTGAAGTGAGAAAACTGCCAAAGGTGGTCCCTACTCAAGAACAATGTCCTACATACGTGTTGTCTAAGATTCAACCACAAAGGCACAAAGAAGTAACTCCATCGCCTCCCAGCACATGGGTTTTGTGAGACACTGAACATCCACATCATAACAAGGAGTCAGAAGGCTTGGGCAGAAAGCCCAGCTTCACCTATTAGAAGAGATGTGTCTCAGGACAACTTTACATGTTTAAACTTGAATTTCCTTCCCTGAGCACTTTTACACACATGCATAATCATATCTACCTCACCTAGCAGCTGGAAGAAGTAAGTGAAATGACTTAGCATAGCACCCAGCCCTCCAGAGAATTTAATACACTACTTCTCACCTCCCATGCTTCTCCTTCTACACTCTCCCTTCCCCTGTCCTTATCATTAAGACCACTTGGTCCCCTACTATTCCTGTTACCATGCCAATTCCATACAGGCATGGCCAGTGGTGGGATGTGAAGCCATCTTTTATCTCTTGTCTAGCTATCTGCCATATCTGGGCTAGGTAGTGTTAGAAATGGGTGTGGTGCCTCAGGAAAATAGCCATGTAATTGCAAGTATTTTGGCAGAGCAAAAAATACTTATCTTTGCAGAAAGGTACAGAGCCAGCTATCAAGTAGACAAGACACACCTTTAGGCAAAGGGGTCCTGTTCCCGACTCTGAGTGGTCAGAACTTGGCCTCACACTCTGATGGGACAAGCTAACTGAAACACTGAGCAGTTGACAAGCAAAGCGTGACTTTTGAGGATGTGATGGAACCTGGAGCACTTACTTTGATCTTTTGCCAGATGACATCTTTGCAGATGTCCTAATGCTGGATTGTGAGCCTGTTCCTTTAAACCTGGAGCTCACAGCCTGAAGGTCCAGGCCAAGCTCTCAGATCTGGGAAGAGTAAACCCACAGGCAGTCTTGGGGTGGGGGGTGCAAACCCAAGCCTAATATAAAGGAGATGCCGAGTGTAGCTGATGCTGAAACCTCTATTCAACTTTCTTTGTTTCATTTAACCTTTTTATAGGAAAAAACAAAAACAAAAAAACAACACAGTAAAGTACATTTCCCACCTTAGGAAGTTTGTCTGCTTGCAAATAGTTCTGAAACTAGGGTCAAATGTGGCTTCAATATGTGGGTTAAAGGAGCCTGGGAAATTTTCTTTACAGTTTAGAGCTATGGCAAAAAAGAAAAATTCCTGTCTGGGTTAATCCTTTTGTTCTGGGGAAACTGACTCACTTTTCTTGGAGCCAGATTAGTGAACGTCTACCCACTGTGTTGATAGAAACTCTTGATGAATAACCCAAGACTCCATGTTTAATCTTGGACTTCAGAGTTTGTGCTTTATGTGTGTGACTATGCCCAGGCCCAAGGTTGACACTGGGTGTCTTCCTCAGCTTTATATTTTGAGACAGGGTCTCTCTTTGAATATGAAGCCCATGGGTTCTGCTAAGCTGGCTGGCCAATAAGCTTCAGGAATCTATGTGTCTACAGGTCACTCTCCATTCAACGATGGGATTACATGCCTGACTTTTTATATGAGTTCCAGGGATCCAAACTCAGGTCTGTGTGTTTGTTTAGCAAGCATTTTCAAATGGAGTCATCTTCCCGGCCATGCCGTAGAAGCTCCTGTGTTGTTGATCTGTGTTTCTTCCTGTACAGCCCTGCAGTGGAGTCTGTCGTCAGCTGTCACTTCACTTTGTTGGGAAAGAAAATAGTCAATGTCCATAGCCTTTGCAAAGTTGACTTTATACTAGCTAGCGTATGGGTTTAACAGGGTGGGTGATTTTGTTGTGCTTTATTGTCATCAAGAACTAGGTGATAAAGGAGAAAGAGGGAGGGTCAGCTTTGTGGGCATTGTCATTCTCGGGAAAGACAGTAGGACTCCTCTGCTAGGCGACAAGACAAAATGTGTCCCAGAGATGGGCTACGGGTCTTTGCCCTCACCTCTGCGCTGCTGCAGGAGAAGTCACCGTCCCTTGTGGTGTTCTCGGAAGCACTGCTGTAGGCACAGGAAACAAACATGTGGCAGCTGTTATAGGAAAACCAGATGACTTTGTGGACAAGAGAGACATAGCCTGCCGGGCGGCGGTGGCGCACGCCTTTAATCCCAACACTCGGGAGGCGGGGGCAGGCGGATCTCTGTGAGTTCGAGGCCATCCTGGTCTACAAAGTGAGATCCAGGACAACTGAAGCTACACAGAGAAACACTGTCTCGAAAAACCCAAAAACCCCTCAAACCAGAGACAGAGAGGGAAAGGGAGTGGGAGAGGGAGAGAGAAAGGGAGTGGGAGAAAGAGAGAGAAAGGGAGTGGGAGAGGGGGGAAGAGAAACCAAGGAGCTTTCTTAACCACTGAGCCATCTCTGGCACACTTTTTAATGATAGAAATTTAAATAGAGTATTTTCAATTTTATCCTTTTTCAATTTAAAGCTGGAAAGAATTGAGGTCGAAAGATAGCATAATATAATGAATTCTTTCTTTTTCAAAGAACCAATTTTGGAAATGTGGTAGTTTGAATGAAAGATGTCCCTCCATATACTCTCGAATTTGAAGGCTTTGGGTAAACTGTTTGGGGGAGGCTAGGGGGGTGTGGCCTTGCTGTAGGGGGTGGGTTTTGAGGACTTATCGACTTGTTCCATTTTGAGTTCACTCTCTTCCCTTCCTGCTTATGGATCAAGATATGACCCCTCAGCTTCCAGCTCCACCCACCATGCCTGCCTGCTGTATCACTTCCCTGAGGGACCAGTGATGGACTCTTAACCCTCTGGAACCGTAAGTCCTAACAAACCCTTCCTCTATAGAAAAGTTGCCTTGGTCCTGGTGATTCATCACAGCAATAGAAAAATAACCAATACAGGAAAGCAGCTAACTTCTTTGATTTTCTTTCTATGTCGTAAGACCACAAACAATTTATTTATTTACTGTAAGCCTCATTTATAAAATACAGGTGTGTAAGGGCTGGGACGGTGGCTCAGTAGGTAAAGTACTTCCTGTACATGCAGAGGACTTCAAGTGAATCGACAGAACCCACATTAAAAGCCTGGTGTGGCTGGTGCATACCTGTAATGCCCTGCTGGGAGCCAGAGACAGTAGGATTCTGGGGACTTCTCATCAGCTAGTCTATCCCAATTGTTTAGCTATAGGTCAAGCAACAAACTCTGTCTTAAAAATAATTGGAGAGAGATAGAGGAAAACACAGGTGTTGATTTCTGGTGTACACACACACACACACACACACACACACACACACACACACACGCCTGTGCATCTGAACACACACTTGTATACACATGCATACACTGCATACACAGAAATTAAAAAGAATACATACAGGTAACAGACTGAATTTTCAAAAACAGCCTGTGCCAATACAAATTCCATCTCATATGCTGTTCTCATGAAGAGATGTTGACTTTTTGAGCAAGAGATTGGGTCTTTCTTCTTTTCTATTGGTTTGGGCTGAATTTTGAAACTGTCTCAACCATAAGAATATGCCAGAAGTGATTGAAGTTGCTTCCAGCTAAGTCAGAAGGTGATAAACACTGAAAAATGCGCTTTCTCAGTACTTCACTTAGGAACATAGTCACCATATTGTGAGGACGCCCACACCACATGGAGAGGCCATGTGTGTTTCACCGCCTTGGCCTCTAGCTGGCGGTAGCATTCCCTGCCTTCTGATGGTTGCAGGGTCCATTCCCCAAAGCTCTGGGTGCAGACATGAACGTGGTATGTTCTGTGTGAATCCTGAGCTACAAAAACCATAAAGTAACAACTGATTGTTGTGCTTGTGAGCCTTAAGTTTTTGTAATGTCTTTTGCAACAATAGACAGTTAGTAATTATAGCCAATGCTACAGTGGCGACACTGTAAGGATGGGAAGAAAGGACATAATGCTTTATACAGCGGTGAATTTTTCACTTATGTTAGAGATTTGAATATAACAACAACAACAAGGCCATCATGAAGTGAAACTTTGAGGTGAGAGAGGCCTCTCAGTAAACACCCTTTTTGGTAATCTTAGTAGGTGCTCAGGTGTAGAGAGTCCCAAGTGCATGAGGAACCACAATAGAATTCAGAGGGCTCTAATTTTGTGCTTGAATTAGCTTTCACAAGTAGATTTTGTTTTTCCTCCTCTCTGATAAGTTCTCCCCAAAATTCTGAAGGCAGAAGTGTGGGATGAGAGATGCAAGATGTTTGTTGGAGTTTCAGTCATACCTGGGACCCTCATAACTTTTAGCCTACCATCTGGTGGTAAGTCACAGTCTCTGACAGGAGCTAGCTTCAGTGTGAAAAACAATTGCTTCTCCTGTCAATTCCTCTCCAGGTAATCTCTCACATGCTGATCTAATATTGGTTTGGGGGAATATTTCAATTAGGTAACAGAAGTCACAAAAGCCTTTTGTGAAGCCAAACTGCTTCCTGGAAACTCGGGGCATGCCAAGTTTGTACTGCACCATGGGGAAATTGCAACTCCATTATCTTCAGTTACTAGAGGCACCCAGAATTTTAATGTGGATAGACCTGAGACCTGAAATGTTTTCTAGGGGTTTCAACAACCAAAAATCGTCAACAGGAAAAGGAAAGACCCATTTTGGTAGCCAAAAATTTCCCTTGTCACACAACAGGTTATAAAATATGGTAAAGTTTGTTGTAGAATAAGGACAGTGAAAGATGAGAAACATATTGTTTTCTGTTTCCGAATGGATGTGGTGTAGAATTGGGCATTCACTCAGATTTTAAGCAATTCCTTTTTAAGCAAGCATGTTGAGGAATAAGACTTTAAGGTGGTATTCAAGCACAGTGGCAAAGTAAACTGTGAAATGCTGTTCCTTTTAGTTATTTTTTAACCTTCATTATATCCCATACACAATTAAAATTAGATACCATATACAAGGTGCTTTATTGTGTTCTAAGTACTGCACTTATTTAAAAAAAAAAAAAAAACTTACCTGCCATCCAAAGACATTGCCCATTGCGTGGCATTGTGTCTGATCACGTGTTTGAATACTTGGTCCCCAGCTGGTGGCACTGGTGGTCCCCACTGGCAAGCAGAAATGGGTTTCTGGGGATGGGCTTTGAGGGTAATACCCATTTCTCTTTCTGATCCACCAAGCTGTAGAAGCTCCTCCTATCGTGTCTTCTATACCACAATGGAGTGTTCTCCCTAAAACTGTGACCCGCACACACCATAAGCCCGTTCCTTAAGTTGCTCATGTGAGGTAGTTCATGACAGCATCCAGAAAGGTAACCAGCGTGCTATTTTGTGTTATGTAATGCACATTTCTTAAGGTCAGAGAGTGGGACAGACTGTCTCTTCATTTTCCAGCATTCCCAGAATACCATGCATAATACATGTTTGAGTCAGTGTGTGAATCAAAAAGAGGAAGAAAGAAAAAGAAAGAAAGAGAGGAAGACCAAGGTAGCATGCTCTGCTGAGTTCCTGGAAGGGAGCTGTCTGTACCACATCAAGGCATAGGTGGTTCTCACAGGGTTAAAAAGTACCTTGACACCGCCGTCATGAGAAAAACCGAGAGCTGCTTGAAATGCAGAGGAACATCTCCAAGGTCAAAGTTGTGAAACCAACAAGGGCAAAAAAGGAATAATGATAGGAGCCTGCCACCAAGGAGGGAGGGAAGGAAGGAGGGGAAGAGAGAGAGAGAGAGAGAGGAAGAGAGAGAGAGAGAGAGAGAGGACTCAAGTGTCTGAAAAAAGATAGAATAATCCACACTTGAACCCTAGAAGCATTCTTCAAAGCCCCCCAGTGTCTCACATCCTTGAATCGCACCTTGAACAGATATCACTAACATATACAGGAGGCAGATTTGAAAACAATCTTCTTTCTCTCTAGTGGCTCAGGCTGGAGCTAGTTGACTCAAGATCAAACAGGTGAAATTTCATCTTTTAGAAAAAATGTAGGAGGAATCCTAGAAATGAACATGATGGAAGTGTGTTATATGCATGTGTAAAAAGTCATAATAAAGCCTATTATTTATGCACTGAATATATACTAGTTAACAATTACCAATAAGTGAATGAACAGTTCTGAACTAACATTCTGATAAGTTGTCCCTTCCCCCCTTTTTTCTTTCTAGATTTTTCATTGTGTAATTACTAACATATGAGACTATAGCTTCACAGTATATATATAGTTTGTTTGCAAATGCATAATAATTATTTACTGGCATTTTTTAAACACTTAAAACATTTACACTTGACTTTCATCTCTGTTATTTCATCTCAATTAAAATTTCTAGGATATTTTGTGCCATTCCATGGATGTTTTATCAATCATTCTTGAATTGATGAAATCAAAAAATCTCACAATGCCAAGTTTAAAAATCATGCTGTCTATACAATTTAAAGATGAGGCTCCTGAGGATAGAGAGAGAGCTCCATAGTTAAGAGCATTTGTTATTCTTGCAGAGAATGGGGTTTCAGTTCCTAGTACCCACATGGCAGCCCACAACCCCTGTAATCCTAGTTCCAGGAGATCAGACTCCTTCTTTTGGTCTCTGCAGGCACCAGGCCCGCCTGTGGTACATGTACATACATGTAGGCAAAATACTCATCCGTGTAAAATAAAAATAAACAAGTCTTTAAAAAAATTAAATCTCCTTTAAAACCATAGCTCCCCTTTAAGTATGTATCCCAAACCCCCTGCTTCTGCTTCTACAGTTTGAAAGGCATTTTTTTTCCCTCAGCACAGTTGGGTCTCAAGCAAAAACACCTAGTAGTAAGTAAGATGGCCATCATCCAAGGCCACAAGTGAAATATGATGACCAGCAGCTTGTGTGTTTTGCCTGTGAACGCCATAGGTAACAACAATGCACTGTGCAGTTCAAGTGCACAGAAATAGGAACTCTGAATGTCCATAGCACAAAATAATATGAGTTCCATAATTTTCTCACACACGATGCATGAATCGGACTGTCACACTGTGTCCCATAAATACACAACAATGGTTAGGTGAAAGCGACAAGTATAGAAATACACAAACCTTCTCCCTGAAATGTCATCCTCATTGCTGGTGGTCAGGAGAAAGTGTGAAACAGGTAGGCAGAACTGCCACTGCTGCCCGGAGCCATGTTT
>CABHPR010126772.1:17722-33178 GCA_902168415.1 Peromyscus melanophrys | reverse complement strand
TTGTTCATTATTTTCTTAATCATAGCCATTCTGACTGGAGTGAAATGAAATCACAAACTTGTTTTTGTTTGCATTTTCCTTATTCTTTATTAATTCTTTATTATTTTTATTTTTTATTCATTCTACATACCAACCACAGATCCCCTTCATCCTTCCTCCTGATTCTCCCCAGCCTTCCCCCACAGACCACTCCCTATCCCCTCCTCCCAAAACATATGGCCTCCCACGGGGAGTCAGCAAAGCCTGGTACATTCAGCTGAGGCCGGTCCAAGCCCCTCCCCCTGCATCAAGGCTGTACAAGATGTCCCACTATAGGTAATGGGCTCCAAAAAGCCAGCTCATGCACCAGGGATAGATCCTGTTCCCACTGTCAGGGGCCCCTCAGACCAAGCGACACAACTGTCTCACCCATGCAGAGGGCCCAGTCCAGTCCCCTGCAGGCTAAATGCCCTAACTGTCATCACAGAGCCTTCATCCAATAACTGAAGGAAACAGATGCAAAGAGCCATGGCCAAGCACCAGGCCAAGCTCCAGAAGTCCAGTTGAAGAAAGGAAAGAGGTATTCAACAAGCAGCATCAAGACCATGATGGGGAAACTTACAGATGCATTTTCCTAATTGCTAAGGAAATGATGAACACTTTTTCAGATATTTCTTCTCCATTTTTATTTCTTCTTATGAGAACTCTTTTCAAATCCATAACTCATTTTTCAATTGGACCATTAGGTTTTTTTTCATTTTTCTTTATTATTAAGAAATTTTTTACTCACTCTACATATCATCTACAGATCCCACCTCCTCCCTCCTCCTACCTCCCAGCCCTCTCTCCCAAGCTACCCCACATTCCCACATCTCATAAATCAAGGTCTCCCATGGGGAGTCAGCAGAGCCTGGCACACTGAGCCTAGGCAGGTCCAAGCCCCTTCCCACTGCACCAAGGCTGTGCAAGGCGTCACACCACAAACACCAGATTCCCAAAAGCCTGCCCATGCACCAGGGACAGATCCCAGTTCCCTGCCTGGGTGCCCCCCACACAGTTCAAGCCAAACAACTGTCTTCCATATCCAGAGTGCCTAGTCTAGTCCCATGGGGGCTCCAGAGCCATCAGTCCACAGTTCATGGGCTTCCACTAGTGTGGCTGGTCATCTCTGCACATCTTCCCATCATGATCTCGACGTCCCTCACCTGCAGAATCCCTCCTCTCTCTCATCAATTGGATTCCTGGAGCTCAGGACCGTGGCAACTCTTATAAAGGAAACCATTTAATGGGGCTGGCTTACCATTTCAGAAGTTTAGTCATTATCATCATAGTAGTGTGCAGTCAGATATGGTGCTGGAGAAGGAGCTAAGAGTTCTACATCTTGATCTGCAGGATGTAGGAGTCTGTATTCACATGGACATTACTTGAGCATAGGAGACCTCATAGCCTGTCCCCACAGTGACATACTTCCTCCAACAAGGCCACAACTACTCCAACAAAGCCACACTCTCTATGGGGACCATTTTCTTTCAAACCACCACATATGTGTTCATTGAACCAATCCTACATCTCAGTATAAAAACCAACTTGATCATGGTGAATGATCATTTTTATATATGATTGTATCCAGTTTACAAGTATTTTACTAGGGATTTTTGCATCTATGTTCATCAGGGAAATGGGCATGTAGATTTTGAGCGATTTTTGTTGTTAATGTGTGTGGGGGTTGGGTATTAGAGTCATACAGGCTTCATAGAAGGAGTTTGGAATTGCTCTTGTTTCTGTGGGGATTTTGTTTGTTAGTTTTGAATAACTTAAGAAGGATTGTTGTAGATCTTGTTTGAGAATCTGGTAGAACTACTGTAAATCTGTCCCTGTCTGTCTGGTTTTAGTCAGAAGGCTTTTTATTAATGTCCAATCTCCTTATTTGTTATTTGTGTGTTTTAGATCTTTTCTTGGTTTAACTTTGGAGACTTGGATAAGTCCAGAATTTTGAGCATTTCTTTTAGATTTTCCAACTCGGGTTTTTTCCTTCTACCATTCTGAATTTCTTTGGTGTCTGTTGTAATGTTTCCATTTTCATTTCTGATTCTGTTCATTTGGATCCTCTTTTTTCTTTTGGGTAGTTGAGCCAAGGTTCTGTCAATTTTCTTTATTTTCTGAAAGAAACAGCTCTTAGATTCATTGATTCTTTGTACTGTTTTCCCTGTTCCTGTTTCATTAATTTCTGCCTGTTTTGTATTATTTCTTGACATCTACTGGATTTGGGGTTGGTTTGTTCTTGTTTTTCAAACTCTCAAGTCTCTTCATTAAGTCATTCATCTGTGCTCTTTCTAATACTTAATGTAGGTACTTGGACCTACACATTTCCCTTATAAAAATTGCTTTTAACTCATCATAGAGGTTTTGTTCAGTTGTGTTTTCTTTTTCATTTAGTTACAGAATTTTTCTTATTTCTTTCTTGATTTTTTCTTGACTTACTCATTATTCACTGATGAGTAGTTTAATCTCCATGAGTTTGTGGATTTAGATTTGTTTGCTGTTGATTTTAATTTTTATTTCATTGTGGTCAAACAGGAAACATTGAGGTATTTCAACTTTTCTGAACTTGTTAAGATATGCTTTGTGTCTCAGGATGTGGTTTGTTTAAAGGAAACGTCCTTGGACTGCTGAATAGAAGTATATCCTTTGTTGTTTTGGTGGAATATTCTGCAAATATCTGTTGAATTCATTTGATGTATAATGTTATTTAATTCTTTCATTTCTCTGTTAACTTTTTTTCTAGATGAGCTGTGTGGTAGAGAAAATGGAGTATGAAAGCACCTGCTATTCTTAGGATGATGTTAGTCTGTGCTTTCATTCCAGTACTACACTTTTTACAAAATTGGGACCACCAGAGTTTGGTGCATATATTTTTAGTATTGTAATGTCTTCTTGGCTAATTGTTTCCTTGGTTATAATGAAGTATCCTTATTTATCTCTCTTGATTCATTTTAGTTTGAAGTCTATTTTATCAGGTACTAGGATAGCAGCACCTGCTTGCTTCTTGGTCCCAGGTGCTAGGAATAGTTTCCATTCTTTCTCTGTAAGGTGCTGCCTATCTTTAAAGCCAAGATGAATAATTAGAGACAACAAAAAGAGTGATTCCCTTTCTTAATCCATCAAGCTAGCCTTTTATGAGGGAACAGATGCCATTAACACTATTGAAGTTACTATGGAAAGTTGTGTATATTGATCATAATGATTTTGTTGTTGTTTGCTGTTGGAGATATTAGTCACACTATGTGTTTCAGTAATTATGTTTTCCTTCTACTGTCTCTTAACTATGTTTGTTCCTCTCTTCAGTAAAAGTATTGCTTACAGTATTCCCTGCAAGACCAGCTTAGTAGACATAAATTATTTTAGCCCATTTGTATCATAGAAAGCTTTTCTTTCTCCTTCAACTATGACAGACGGTTTTGCTGAGTACAGTTAGTCAAAGTTGTCATCCATGATCTTTAAAATATGGAGGGCATTACTCCAGGACCTTCTAGCTTTCAAAGTCTCCATTGAACAATCAGCCTTTTATTCTGTTGTGTTTGCGTTTATATTTGACTTGAGTTGTTTTTTTCTCTTATAACTTTCTTTTTTTTTTTTTTAAAGATTTATTTATTTGTTATGTATACAACATTCTGCCTCCATGTTTGCCTGCATGTCAGAAGAGGGCACCAGAGCTCATTACAGATGGTTGTGAGCCACCATGTGGTTGCTGGGAATTGAACTCAGGACCTCTGGAAGAGCAGCCAGTGCTCTTAACCTCTGAGCCATCTCTCCAGCCCTCTCTTATAACTTTCAATAACCTATTTTGTTCTGCATATTTAGTGTTCTAACTATTACATCAAAAGAAGTTGTTTTATGGTGCTTTCTACTAGTGTTATCTGAGCTACTCATATCTGTGTGGGATTTGTCTTTCCTGAGTTGGGGCAAGTTATCTTCTGTCATCTTGTTAAAGATCTGGTCCATACATTAACCTGAGTGTCTTCTCCTTCATCTATGCCTATAAATAGAAGATTTAGTCATTTCATGATGCCTCAAACTTCCTACATGTTCATCCAGAGTTATTTGTTTGTTTGTTTGTTTTGTTTAGTTTAGTTTTATAAATATTGTTTGCTTATGAGGTCTAATTCATCTATTTAACTTTGAGTCTTTATATTCTGTTTTCTACTTGATCCATTCTACTTGTCAGGCTTTTCTTTGAATATTCTAATTGAGTTCTTGGGTTTTTAAGTTTCTTCTTCATTTCAACTTGAGTTCTCTTCAGTATTTATTTCTCTTTGTTGAATTCCATTTACAAATCCTGGATTATCTTAGTTGTGTCATTTAGCCTTCTGTTTGTGTGTTCTTGCACAACACTCATACATTTATTCTCTTTGAGTTCATTCTATTTAAGTTCACTGAGATAGTTTTTTCTGACTTCTTTAAACACCTTGATTTTTTGAGGTTTATGATTGTTCAACTAAATTCTTGGTCCTAGGGTTCATCTGGGTAATTCTTACTGGAGAACATGTCTATGGGACTGTTGAATTGAGAGGGGGCAAATATTATCTTTACCTTTCATCATGTCATTGCAACAACACCTGGACATATGAGCTTCTTTTCTTGGTTCTGTTCCTATGGACACAACAGGTTAGGCTTACCAACAGGATGTGCTACCCTACCTCAACCTGGGATCAGGAAGTGTGAAAGTGGCCTCAACAGCCTGGGCTGAGGCCATGTCTGGGGATTGTGGAAGGTGCAGTCAGGGCAGGGTCAGACAGACTCACCAGGCTGGTCCTAAGCACAGGATGCATGAACCATGATGAGCCTGAGGGATGGATGCTGTGTAAGCAGCCATGGGTTGTTGAGAGTTGCCAGGACGGCTGTGCTGGGGAGAACATAGAGCATATGTAGCATTTCTGTTTCTCTGTGCCACATGACTGCACTAGAGGGTTCCTGGTGGAGAAGGATATGTGATCTTGTGAGTCCTAACGAAAGGGAGAAGAGCCAGGAGGAGTTCATAATCCATCAGAAGCAATTGCAAAACTATCAGGGTTGAGGGGGGATGCTCTAGAGAGTACATGTAGAATATCTATGTCTCCATACCACCAGGATAAGTTAAGATGTTCCTGGTGATCAGGTGGGTCCCATGGGGAGGGAGAGTGTCTAGAAGGAGATCAGCATTCCTGGGAAGCAGCTATAGAGTGAGCAGAGGGAGGGGGTGCTGTGTCTGAGAGTGCATGTCTAGAATATCTTTTATTTATTTGTTTGAAAAGTTCATATCTTTTTGCACTCTATCTTGATCATATTCACTCTCAAATCCCTTCTACTCACTTCCCCAGAATACCCTCCATATCATTGGCTCCCATTTTTATGTCCTCTTTGTTTTTTTCATTTTGTTGTTGTCATTGTTGATTTGTTTGGGTTTTGTTGTTTTTTTTTTAACCTCTCAATCCAATTAGTGCTGCCTGATATAATAACTTTGTTTGGCCGGCCTTGTGCAAGTCATACACAAGCACCTATAGATGTAGTGAGTTCATGAGCACAACAGCCATGTAACATCCAGAAGAACACATTTCACAGGACACACTCCTTCCTGTCCTCCAGCTCTTTCATTCTTTCTGCCACTACTTTTGCACTGTTCCCAGATCCTTGGTGACCCACTTAGACATCCCACTTAGGGCCAAGCACACAATAAACACTTAGCATTTTGACTATGAGTCTCTACATTAAGTGCTGCCCACAACGGAGAGAAGCTTCTCTGGACAAGGTTGAGAGAAACATTATTCAATGGGTATAACCATAAGTATTCAGAAGGCAGTTTAACAATACCCCCATTTTTCAAAAGAGCAATAAGTCTTTCCCTCAGGGCCATAGCCTCCTGAGCCATGAGCTTTAGACTGCATCTACAGGTGTGAATTCCCTCCTGTGAAATTCAAATCTAATAAGAAATTCTTCAAATCTCATCAGGAGGGAGATGGTTACCCTATAACCTCCATGTCATTATTGCATCTCTAGGCATGTCTCACCTATCAGGTCAGTAGTGCAGCACCCAGGGTCACCGTCAGGTAATATCATTGATGACTTTCTCCCCCAGTGTCCTCATAGCACCTCCTAGTATTATGACAGTTACCCAACACGAAAGAAGTTTCATGTCTGTTCCAACTTGGAGTCTCTAAGTCCTGTAACAAATGTTGTGTCTTCAGCAATAGGGTCTTAACTGTAGTTCTGGTAGACCACCAAGAACAACAGCAACAGACTTTGCTGTTTTTGGAGTCTCTGCATCCTACTAGGAAGTTACTCCATGCTTGGCACTGGGATTTCTCTTTAATAATTCATGTGTTCCGAGGAAAGCACCATGAACTCATTACTCAATAGTCTATATTTATTTGTTATATTTTTGATTAGTTTACAAAGTGGTGTGTGTCTATAGGATCTTTCATACATTGTTAGTTTTGGTTTACCCATCCCACCCGCTCCTCTCCCCTATCACACAATCCCTATCCTTACTTCAACCTTGAGCCATGTAAACCTCACTTAAACATTTTCACATCACAAGGGTTCTACTCTGTCTCCACACCTTAAGGCCTATTACCCTACCCCTCTATTGGGCTTATTATAATTCCCTGATCTCTACAGACATTCCAAATAAGTCTCACATGGTCCCACCTTTAGATGAAAAGCTACAGGCAATTAATGGCTGCTGAGAGAGGGAGACTCGGTCTTCTCTAGAGATGAGTCCCTCATAGGTTATCCAATCTCAAGTGGTCAACATTAAATATATAACAGCAACACTACATAGACTCAGCACAATGTGTGTGCATGCATGTATGTATGAATGTATGCATGGATGGATGGATGTATTATGTGTGGATGTAACAATCACTAAAGAATAAAAGATAAATTTGGAAGGGAAGGAGATGTCACAGGAAAAGTTGGAGGGGAAAAGACTAAGAAAGATGGAAATGATGTAAATATGGTATGAACTAGGAAATTCTCAAATTTTAAATTAAAAACCTTTAAAATAGCAAATTAAACATACAAATCTGCCGGGCGGTGGTGGCACACGCCTTTAATCCCAGCACTCGGGAGGCAGAGCCAGGCGGATCTCTGTGAGTTCGAGGCCAGCCTGGTCTCCAAAGCGAGTTCCAGGAAAAGTGCAAAGCTACACAGAGAAACCCTGTCTCGAAAAAACAAAAAAACAAACAAAAAAAACCATACAAATCTAAATATATGGATCATATACATCATATATGATCATTTGTTATATGATCCACAGATGACAGAGAAATGTGGCATTTGTCTCTCTGGGCATGGTTACTTCACTAAGTAGGATATTTCCCATTTCCATCCATTTTCTGTGGATTTTTCGTTGTCCTTTTCTTCTGTTCATGTGCATATGTGTGGTATGTGTACATGTGTGCATACATCTTTGCATGTGCTGGGTCATACATATGTGGGAGTTTGCACTGTGTGTGCTTGTGAGTACCCTAAATTAATATCGCGACTCTTCCTCAGTTGCTCTCTCATTATTCCTTGAGGCAGAGGTTCTCATCCATTTCCAGAGCTTGTCAGTGGAGCAAGTCTAGCTAACTCTCTTACTCTGTGGATCCCTTGACTCAACTTTCTGAGCCTGGAATAACAGGAACCACAATGCAAATGCAGCATGTACAGGATATCTTGGGAAACAAATTCTAGTCCATGCGCTTTTTTTTTTTATCAAACTCATTAACTTGCTGCCCCAGATGTTTTTAAGTGTGACAAAACTGAAAAGGACTTAGATGTGTGCATAGTAACAGATACATCCCAGATGAGAGGTCTTGGAAAGCACAGCCTAGGAAGAGCTGAGCTCTCCCTTGGCACCTCAAGCAGACATGGCCTGAGCCAGGCAGACCTTGGCCACATTCATGAGTGGTCAACCTGCTACACTCAGGAGATGTTAGCTGTTGTCCTACAGAAGACAGTGAAAGCAGATCTATAGACCCTGATTTCAGAGGCAAGTTGGCCCCTGAAGCCAGTCTCTCAAGAGCTAATTGTGTGAACTGATGCTACACTCTGCACTCTCCCCAAATTTTCTTCAGCACCTTGACCAAAACAGGATAAGCAGTTGCCTTGTACTTTGGGTAACCTGAGGTGCTGAGGTATAAACTTGAATTCTCGTCCATGGGGCATCCTCCTGCCTGTCTTGAGTTCCTTCCAAAGAAGATGCTGAGAGGAGATTTGTGTTCAGGTCCAAACTGGATAGAGGACTCCTCAGATGCACTGGTTGGAGGAAGGGGGAGTAGGGCAGGAGGGAGGAAGCGAGCAAAGTGTGTTGTGTAAATGATGGAGCAAGTTATATATCAAGAGCAAATGTATTAGTTTGTTTTCCATAGTCAGGACAGAAAACAGAGACTGGGTAACTTTTGTTATTCTTGTTGTTTGTTTGTATGATTGATTGATTGACTGACTGACTGTAGGCCAGAATATTTCCAAACTCACCATATGGAAAATCAGTCCCTGGGCTCCTGATTTTCCTGCCCCCTGTCTTCTGAGTGATGAGTTACAGGACTACACCGCAGTATTCAGTGTTTGTTTGTTTGGTTGATTTGGTTTTTTGTTTATTTGTTTTTAGAACTTGTATATTTAACTACACTTCTAGAGTCTAGAAGTCCAAGAGTAGAGACTATGACTTCTCTGCTTAAGAAAAAAAGTACACAGCAAGCAGGTGACTGTAGGAGAGATAGGGAACCCCTTCCAACAACAGCTTGCCCATTTCTAAAAGACAACTAATGGTCAATTATTAAGGGACCTGCTCCCATGACTCCAAACACTCACAATAGATCCTCGCCCCTTTACTGCTACACTGGCAACTGAGTTTCAATATTACTTTCAACATGATTTTCAATCAGGACGAAAGACATCCAAACAGTAGTCATAATCAAGAATTGTTGTTACCAATATTTGGAAGGCAGTGGAAAACATGCCTGGGGTTTCCAGACCTGGGGACAGGGGACAAATTCCATGCCTTGAAACATAAACTCTAAGGCATCCCAAGACCATCCTTTCAGACCCAGAATCTCAGGACTTACAAAATGATATTGTTAGGACTGCAATGGTGGGAACCAATGAGATCTGTCAGGAGCAGACATTGACTCCAATGTCTATAATCTCCCCAGTACGCCATGGCCTCCTATAGGGAAAAACCACAGCCCCTAAATTACAGATGAGAAAGTCAAAGCTCAGTGGAACTACTGGATCATCCCATTGACTGAATGAGGACAGTTGTGTCTGTGAATTCACCCTTTATTCTCATACCCAAGAGCAGGTCTAGCAGAGAGTAAGACATCAATAAATATCTGAAGAGTGAATGAACATCATATAGCATTATTACTGTTATTAGTCAAGTGAAGACTTGAACTAGATTCTTCTAGTTGAAAGCTCACAATCTTTGCACTGTACCATTCAGAATATCCCAGCACCCACAGCCGGTTGGTTGTACAGCTTAGACAGATGTCCAAATTCATCCAGTTGTTGAAGAATGGAAGGAAGAGAGAAAGGAAAGAATGAATGAAAGAACAAACAACTCTACTATGTACACTTTGTGCTCCATCATTCTTTCCTAATTTATGATTCATTTCAGAAATATACCAGAATGAAGGAAGAGAGAATCTTTACCACACAGAGTCCTGGAAAACAGAGGATTTGCTCCAAAATTTTACACAGCTACTACTTCTCCAAAAACCTTATCCAAGAGGCTTGAAGACCTTGGCCAGGAAAAGCTGGAATAAATGTAAAAGGGAGGAGAGAGGACATCTGATTGATATCCAAGACTTATTTAAGCCAAACCCAGATACCCTGGAAAAGCCTCAATTAGTTGTATTAGAGGGGGCTGCTGGGATTGGGAAGTCAATGCTGGCCAGGCAGGTGAGGAGAGCATGGGAAGAAGGCCAGTTCTACAGGAATCGCTTCCAGCATGTCTTCTACTTCAACTGCAGAGAGCTGGCCCAGTACAAACAACTGAGTCTGGCTGAGCTCATGGCAAAAGACCAGACTGTGCCTGCAGCACCCATCAAGAAGATCCTGTCTCACCCTGAGAAGCTGCTCTTCATCCTGGATGGCATAGATGAGCCAGCATGGATCTTGAAGGAGCAGAATCCTGAGCTCTGTCAGCACTGGAGCCAGCCACAGCCTGTGCACAGACTGCTGGGCAGTTTGCTGGGGAAATCCATACTTCCTGGGTCTTCCTTGCTGCTCACAGCTAGGACCAGACATCTACAGAAGTTCATCCCTTTCTTGTGGCAGCCACGTTGGGTGGAAGTCCTGGGCTTCTCCAAGTCTGGACGGAAGAAATATATCTACAAATATTTCACAGAGAAAAGAGAAGCAATTGAAGCTTTTAGCTTGGTTAAATCACACCCAGTGCTCTCAACACTGTGTGTGGTACCCTGGGTCTCCTGGCTGGTCTGCACTTGCCTGAAGCAGCAGATGGAACAGGGAGGAGACCTCTCACTGACCTCAGAGACCACCACAGCCCTCTTCCTGAAATACCTTTCCCAGATTCTTCCAGGTCATGCCCTGGGGACCCAGCTCCAAAGGCTCTGCTCACTAGCTGCAGAGGGAATCTGCAAAAGAAGGACTCTGTTCAGTGAGAGAGATCTCTGGGAACACGGGTTATCCAAGGATGTCATTGCCCTTTTCCTGAAGATGGCTGTCCTTCAAAAGCAGTGCAGCTTTATGAGCTACAGCTTTACCCACTTGTATCTCCAGGAGTTCTTTGCAGCGATGTCCTGCATCTTGGAGAAGAATGTGCGGAGTCGTGGTTATATGTATGTCTACAGAATTGTGGAATTACTGAAGGAAGTCTATGGAAGACGAGACCTGTTTGAGGCACCCTTTGTGCGCTTCCTATTTGGACTTTTAAGTGAAAAGGGAATGAGAGATATGGAGAAGATCTTTGCTTGCAGGTTGCCTTGGAAGACAAAGTTGTACCTGCAACAGTATATCCTAGAGGAAATCCAATGCCATCAACCATATTCTCTGGGTTTATTCCATTGTCTGTATGAGATTCAGGATGAACATTTCCTGACAGTTGTTATGCACAATTATCAAGGAACAAGGGTACACTCCCCAGTGGATATGGTACACCCAGTTTTCCTGACAAACATGAAGTACCTGTTGGTCCAGACAGATGTGGAGCTCATGGTGGTCACTTTCTGCATTAAGTTCTGCAGCCATGTGAAAAGGCTTCAGCTGAATGGAGGTGGACAGCAAGGACAAATGCCGATGGCCCCGAGGATGGTTCTGTGAGTATCCAGATAGAGCCCTCCCTCCAGCTTCCCTGTGGATCCCATGAGCACACATGTTCTGAGCACCAGCAGCTCTCTTAGCTGAATCTAGTGCAGTAGGATACAGGTCACCGGTGACATCTAACTGCTGAATCTGACCACCTTTCTCTATTTGCCTCTGTGTGTCTGACTGTGCAATGGGTCTATGAGCTTGTATCTCTCCCTATACCTCAATGAGGACTTCCATCATCTCTGATTCAAATCTTCTTCATCTTCCACAATGATAAAATGGCCCACAGTTACTGATCCCCTCTCTTACCATGCTTTCTCTCTGAGGGACTGCTAATTCAGCTCCTACAGATATCATCCCCTATCCTCACAACAGTGACCTTACCTCTAAGGTCTTCCCACCATCACCTCATAAGGCAATGTGTTAGAGTCCCTATATTTTCCCTGCCCAAATAACTTCCTTGTATGTGTCAATGAAAGTAACATGGGCCTGGCACTCAGCCTGCAAGGTAGAACTCCTCTTCTAGGGTGCCCTGCCACTGTTCAGAAGTGGTGACTTAGTATGTGTCTCTATGCTATCTAGATGGTTCGTTAAGCACTGATTTTATACCAGGCCCTACCAATTAATAACACGAGAGAAATAAAGTTGATGCCTAAGGATTTCTAACCTGTGAGAGAAGACAGCCAACTATTCTAATTACATAGGGTGTGACTCTTGCAGTAACCAGGAACAGACCAGCTATCTTAAGTTGAGGACTTTGACATCAATCTAAACAACATAGCAAGAGCCCATGTAAAAAGTAAATAACTTGAAATTAGTGGAACAAAGGTTAGAGAACAGGAAGAAGATGAGGAGATGAGGGAAAATGATTCAAAGAGAACAAATGCAATTAAACTGTGTTACAGACATATAGGAAGTTGTCTCAATGACTCTCATTTTATATTAATAGGTGGACTAATAAAAGCATGCTTGCTGTAAAAGAGTGAGAATTTATCAATTATCAAAAGAACAAAAATTAATGTCCTTCAGAATTCCATGTCTCAGAGAGTACGGCATTAAGAATTGGGGTAGCTGAGCTTGATGGAGTACTCCTGTCATTCCAGACTCAGAAGGCTGACACAAGAAGGCCAGAAGTCCCAGTCTAACCTGGGCTACATAGTGTGATGCTGTCTCAAAATATCCCTGACTAGGGATGTTACTCATTTGGTAGTGAGATTGCCTAGTGTGTTGGTTAATTTTCTGTTGCTGTGATAAAACATCATGGCTAAAACAACTTATAGAAGAGTTTATTTGGACTTTATAGTTCTAGAGGGATCAGGGTCCACCATGACAGAGGGCAAGGATGTGACTGGAGCAGCAGCTGAGAGCTCATTCCTAAACCACAAGCAGGAAGCAAAAAGAGTGTACTAGAAATGGCAGAAGGCTTTGACATCTTAATTCTGCCCCCAGTGACATATTTCCTCCCACAAAGCCACACCTCCTAAGCCTCCCCAAAGCGTACCACCAATTGAGGACCAAGCATTCAAATGCCCAAGACTGGGTGACATCTCATTCAAAACACCACAACTAATAGCCCAAGACCCTAGGTTTGATCCATAGCATTAAAGAAAAAAAATTGTGACATTCAGTTTAATCTTTTCTGTACATATTTTTTGTGGGATTATTGAGACACAAAATCTCTGTTATCTTACATTCACGTTTATTTTCTTAATGAATTAAGACTATCTTCTCTCCTTACTAAAGGTCTAGTACAATACCATTCTGAATAGCCTTATGATATTGCCTAGGGAGAATACCTTGGTGAATTGGATCATTTTCCTGTTCTTGTCCAGTATAAGTTGATTGTAAGTGTCTATGGTTATAAACAACTGAGCTTTGAAGGGCCTTGATACAGATGCTTCTAGCAGAAGTTGTCTTCTGTGGAGCTTTAGAAGAATTCTCAGTATTTACAGAAACAGAGGCCAGTTACATCAAGAGAAACAAGGAACACCAGCCTGCTTGCAAAGGACAGTTGCCTTAGGAGCTAGGGACAACCCCATGGGAAAGGGAGAGGCTTCAACTGCTAGTGAGAAAGAAAAGTTGAAGGGAAAAGTCAGACAAGGCAGGGAGATCATCAAGGAGACCATTGCACACTAGCAAAACAGGGGTACAGGCTGGCCAAAGTCAGGAAATATACAATGGCAATGTGAGTGTGTCTTAGGATTTCTATTGCTGTAGAGACATCATGACCACTGTAACTCTTACTGAGAAAACATTTGATTGTGGTGGCTCACTTACAGTTCAGAAATTAAGTCCGTTATCATCATGGCAGAACATGGCTACATGTTGATATGCAGGCAACTGGAAGAACTGTGTCACTGTGCATGGCTTGAGCATATATGAGACCTCAAAGCCTGCCTCCACAGTGACACACTTCCTCTAGCAAGACTACACCTACTCTAATAAGGCCACTCCTCCTAAAATTGCTACTCCCTTTGGGGGCCATTTTCTTTCAAAATACCACAGGGAGCAACATCTGTGTGTGTGTGTGGCTCATGATGGTGCCTCTTGTTTTTTGAATAGCACATTCTGAAGTTCCACTTTCAATCAATGTAAATAGTAAACATGCATCAACACTACCATCCTTTGTGGGCTGAGAGAGTGTTTCCACTGTTAAAAGAACCTGATGCTCTTTCAGGGGATGTGGATTCATTCCCAGCACCACATCAGATGGCTGACAACCACCTTGCTCACAATCACCTTTATTTATAGTCCGAGAGGATCCGATGCCCTGCTTCAAGCCTCAGCTGGTTTCTGCATGCATAGCATAGAGTACACACAGACAAGCAGGCATACAAACATACACTGTGTTAGTTAGGACTTTTATTGCTGTGAAGAAACACCACGACCATGGCAATTCTTATAAGAAAAATATATAACCGAGATGGCTTGCTCACAGTTTCAGAAGTTCAGTACATTATCTTCATGGTGGGGAGCATGGCAGTATGAAGGCAGACATGGTGCTGGCTACTTCTTGATATGCAGGTCATGGGAAATCAACTGGCACTCTCAGTGGTATCCTGAGCAAAGGAGACCTGAGAGTGACACACGTCCTCCAACTAGGCCTCAACCACTCCAATAAAATGACACCTCCTAATAGTGCCACTCCTTATGAGATTCTGGGGGCCAATTACATTCAAACTACCACATACACATAAAGCAAAAAATAAATAAAGCTTTTTAAAAACACCATCATTCAAAGTTTAGAATTTGGTTTACTTAATATTCTTTGGTCTTGTAAAATTAAAAGAAAACATCCTATACTTTTGTTTCAGCTGAAGTTGGCCATCTCTAATCTGTGTTTTCAAACTTGTAATTTTATTTTGAGTTTATTATGTTGTTTTGTTTACAGTGTTAGGAATCATATGTTACACACACCAGACACATAGCAACTGCTAGCCCCTTGTGGTTTGTAGCTTAGGCTGGTTTAAAATTCACATTCTCCTGTCTTTGTATGCTTGGTTTCTGGCATTGAAGAAATGCCTTACCACCCATGGTGGCATTCTCTCTCTCTCTCTCTCTCTCTCTCTCTCTCTCTCTCTCTCTCTCTGCCTGTCTCTCTGTGTGTATATCTCTGTCTCTCCCCATGTGTCTCTCTCTGTCAATTTCTCTCTCTGTATGTATGTTAATTTCTTTCTCGGTCTATCATACTCCGTCTCTCTCCATGTGTCTCTGTCTTTCCCTATCTCTATATCTATCTGTCTGTCTATCTGTCTGTCTATCATCTATCTAGCTATATCTCCTCTACCCCTTCTCTTGGAAAGATATGAGGACATGTGAACCAACACATCTGTAATGTTCACTGACCATGCTAAACATCTCATCATAGATTTGCTCTCAGCCACCTCTCCTGAGCTCTCTTCCCATCTCCCCTTTCCAGTTTTCCTTTATGAGACTCTAGAATTCTGTTCTAAAGGAAAGCAGTTTATTAACATCAAAAGGTGGAAGGCTGTCTGAATTACCAATGTCCTCCATTTGTACCAGGACCTGTGATGGGCACTGTAGATTAAAAAGAAAAGATGCCAGCCACCTGTTCACACCCTGTGGGATACCTAGAGTAGTCAGAAACAAACACACAAAATAAACACACAGCATGCTATGATAAGAATGTAGATGAGGAACCACCCAGAGGAGAGGATCCAGATG
>CABHPR010126772.1:0-17622 GCA_902168415.1 Peromyscus melanophrys | reverse complement strand
TCTCTCTCTCTCTCTCTCTCTCTCTCTCCCCCTCCCCCCTCCCTCCCTCCCTCCCACAGGTTCAGGTGGACCCCAATCACTAATGCCAGTTGGCAGATTCTCTTCTCCACTCTTGAGTTCACAGGAAACCTGAAGGAGCTGGACCTAAGTGGAAATCCACTGAGTTACTCCTCAGTACAAAGTCTTTGTAGGACCCTGATATGCCCTGGATGTCACCTTAGGACATTGTGGTGAGTCTGGCATGGGTTATTCCCTGAAGCTGGGATGGATGGCAGGAGAGCAAAGGCAAAAGCTGCATCTAGGGTGAGGTTTAGTATTTATCAAATGTTCACCAAACTCTTGACTGTACTAGTGACAGATTCCAGACTTGATATAACCAAAAAAACAAAAAACAAAAACAAAAAAACAAATGGGATTCTGTTAGTGATTATGAAAGACTGACCTTCATCAAGGAGCCCTACTAACTAATGATAACACCAGGCTCATGAAAGCCTCACTGGAGCAAACTTCCTGAGAAAGGGGCTAGGAGAGCTGGAGAACACAGAGGAAGAGGCTAAATGAAGCGGGAGAGGAGAAAGCTCCATGGCCAGGGAATGGAGTCTCCCCATTCCCTCCCACTCTCTGCCCTTGTAACCAGTCTTTTACTCTGTTTCTATGGACTCCATCTTTATTAAGATTTCACATAACAAGTGAGATCATGCCCTATTCTACGGCTGGTGAATTTCACTTCAGATGGCTCTTGAAATATACCAGGGAGCTGTCCTGGGCATCATGGAGCTCTGCCATGGCCAGTCACAGCACAGCAGTGATCCCCAACCTGTATTCCACTGCTCCTGCAGCTCACCAGTGGGAAACATGGAATTATCCACTGAGAATAGAGAGGGCACTCCAGACAGCTAAGCATTGCTAACACAGTAAACTGAGGCTCACAAAGAGAGACTTGAAACTGGTTCCCAAGAGCAGTGAGCCCTGGAGAAGCTGATGGTGATCATCTCCCATGCAGGCTTGTCAACTGTGGTCTCACATCCAACTACTGTCTGGCCCTGGCTTCAGTGCTCAGGGCAGGCTCCAGCCTGGCTGAGTTAGACCTGCAGCTGAATGACCTGGGTGACTGTGGTGTGAGGGTGCTGTGTGAAGGGATCAGGAGTCCCGCCTGCAACCTCAGAATCCTGCGGTAAGTAATAACCTGAGTTTCCCTCTGAGCAGGAGGCAAGGGAAGGGACACAGGTACACTACTAGATGACAAGACATAGAAAAGAAAGGGGACAGATAATGCACAGTCAGCCTGGCTCCTGACCAGCTGTGCCACTTACACCCTGGGACTTGGGTAAGTCATTGTCTTCTTTAAAACTCAGTTTCCTCATCTGTCAAACTGAATGTCATACCCACCTCACAGATTGTAATGACACAAAATGTACATATGTAAAAACAAAGATAATACCAGGTGGGTAGCTGGGCACAGTGGAATCACATTATTATTATTAGCAAGGCTGTATACCCTGAAAGACTCCCAGGTTTGCCTTACTCCAGGACAATACTTCAACCATTTATTCATTCATGAATCCATCCATGCATGCATGCATATCAGGACGCCTGTGTACCAAGCATTGGCCCAGACCCTAGGGATACAATCACAAACACACATGGCTCTGTCCTCCTAAAGCTGTGTGGAAAGAGACAGACATAGATCCCCTGTGAGCCTGTGATTTATTATTGACAAGTTCTGTTAAATGCTGTTGACTCCACAGCATTGTAAGAACGTAATGCTGTGAGAGGGCCTGCTTTATTGAATTGCTCAGAAGGGCTTCTTCTAGGCCTGATAGAGAAATAGGCCTTGGTTGGGCCAACCTGGAGACAGTAGCCCCAGCAAAGGCAGAGTTGGGGAAAGCTCTAGAACAGAAAGTGGCTGGAGCCCTGGAGGGCCATGGGGTTTCACTACAAGAGCTTATGGCGGTCCTCTGTCCGGAATTCCTATGGGGATCTGGCCATGACCTCCAGCCACTGGGAATGTTGATAGCTACTATGCTGCATGCTGCCCTTTAGCAATAGGAGTACCCTCATCTATGGACATGTTTCCTTCCTGGAACAGTCTGTTTCTAATGACTGACCTGTTGGGGAGAGGTAAAAAGGGCCACCCCCTCATTTCAGCTTTGTAAAGATCCAAAGGTCCTCATCCTTGTGTTCTCCCTGCACACTGGCCAAGCCCCACTGAGAATGTGTCATGGACACACCTCCCTCCTCTCAGCCTGCTACTCTCCATCCTTTGTCCTGGTTTTGAATCTGGAATAAGCCTTAATAAGGCTGCTCACTAGCTCCATCTACAGACAACAGAGTCCAGGATCCTGGACCCTGAGGCCTCATGATCCTGTGGTAGATCCCAGAAGAAACATCCCCCTCTTGTGCTTACAGACTGGACCAGGCTCCTCTCAGTGATGAGGTGATGATGGAGCTCAGGGCTCTGGTGACAGAGAATCCACAGCTGCTCATCTTCAGCACATGGTAAGGGGTGGACACAGAACTCTCTCTGGTCAGCCTAGGCTGTATGTGGCTGCTCAAGAGCTGAGAGGTAGGAAAGGGGTCCTGAGGTGATGGGAAAGACAGATCCAGGAAGAAACCAGGAAACTACAGCAACCAAAGTGAGGAAGTTTTGTTAGGAAGTTGCATTATTTTTATTTAGCAAAAATAGAATCATATAACATGACTACACAAGTTCTTCCATCAGAAAAAAAAAGTATATGAAAGGTGAGTTAGTAGTAAGTTCTCTAGGCACAGTAAGTGTGACAATGGTAGCCATCATTAAACTCAAGCCACTGGACAGTGAAAACAGAAACCACATTTTAAAAAGATACAGAAAACCTCTTAGAAAACAAAACCCACTATTGTCCCAACCCTAATACTGCCACTACATACACATACCACAGGAGTATATGCACACCACACACACACACACACACACACACACACTGTACTGTGGTATATAAAGCCTCAGGGCAGAAGAGTCATTTTACACCCCCAGAGCCTGTGCTGAAGCTGGATGTTTCTCCCAGTTTAGTTATTTCAGCTCATGACCATGAATTCCACCTTTCCTCAAGTTCCCAGCTGCCATGCAACAGGTGAAAGGGAGAGTTCTATAGACATAAGACAGTCATCCATTCATTGAACAAACATTTGTGCAAGACCCACTGTACTTCATACACTGTTTTGGGATCTGAGGGCACATAGGTGAATAAGGCAGATATGGCCCAACATTCACTAGCTCAGTCCAGCAGGGAGGGGACACTTGTTCCCCACAGTCCATGGAACTATACCTGGAAAACCTATGAGTGCAGTGTTGGTCTGTCTGACCTCATCCTAAGCTAAAGGGAGCTCAGGTGTTTTCTAAAAGATGAGAAATGTGGGGTTGATCCACGAAGAAAATTCTAGGCACAGATAGAGGATAAGGAAGCAGAGGGAGGAGCTTGATTGGGGAACAGGGAACTGTCTGTGAGACCATCTGCTCTGTCTCACCATTATCTGGGAGCTCCACAGAAATGCAGGTTCTCAGGCCCTACTCCATCCCTGATGACTTAGAATCTCAGGTGGGACAGCTTTCTTCAGTGAGCTTTCTGACTGAGCAGCCTGTCCAGGTGACATTTTAACACAGTGATTTGAGAGCCACTGGTCTAGAGGTCAGTGAGCAGGAAAGGGTGACATAGGATGGCCTGGAGAGGAACCGGGGCCACAACAAGAACTATGAACCACGCTAAGAATCTTACGTTTTCCCCAGAGGAAATGAGAGGCATTCCAGTGCCTAGGCCATGAAGGGGCATCTCCACCCACTTTTTATGGTCAGCTGCTATGTAGAATATGTGCAAGAAGGGACCAGATCAGAAACAGAGATGCCTGCCAGAGGATGCTGCACAGGTTCAGGACAATGCTCACTCCATCCTTAGACAAGAATGGAGTCTGTGGAGGGGGAGAGTAGAGAACAGAAAGGAGAGAGATTTGGGAGGTACTGTCTAGGTGTTTGGCATTCAGGGTGAAAGATTATTAGTTTGTTTTGTGCAGTTATAACACAATGTCTGACACTGGGCACTTAAGATAAAGAATTGAGATTATTTCTTGCAGTTCTGGATACAGGGAAGGGTAAGGGCAAGGACCTTACATCTAGGGAAAACCTTCCTGTTCCATCTGATTGCACAACTGGGAGGGCTGAGAGTGAGAGGCTAAGCTGGCTTTTGTGACAAGTTCTGTCAGGCCACCAGAAGCTATTCCTGTGATGATGTCATTAACTCCTTTCTTGAAAGCAGAGATGTCATGATCTTATTGGGTCTTATCCTTCATCCTGTCAGCACTGTCACACTGGGGATTGACTTTCTAATGAGTAAACAGTGGGGAACACATTCAAATTAAAGCAAGGGAGGGGTTGAGATGATCTCTGTACAGGTAGCATGGATTCCACAGAGCCTTCATACAGTTCTGGCCCAGAGAAGAATCATGGGACTGAATTTGAATTCAGATGAGTTAGATTTAATGTGAGGATATTGTATACACCACCCTGGTTTTCCCAGTTTCTTCTGATGTCTGAGGGAAAGAATATATCTGTGTGTAGGAAGCCACATGTGATGGTCCCTAATAAGAACCCGGATGGAGAAGAAATGGTTGATAGCCTGACCTCATTCAAGCATCAGAGACTACAGTCAGGTATGTGATGGTTTCAGACCCAGAGTATTATGATTTGCAGATTAAGGGGCATCTACAGGAGGAAGTCATCATTTCTTTCTTTTTTTAATTTATTTTTTTAGAATTTAATACACAAGTACTATATTTACATCACTTTTAGCCCTCAGCCCTCAGTCGGCCCACTCAAAAAACTCCTGTGTCCCACCAACAAACTCTCTCTAAAATTTATGACCAGCACTTAAATATTATTGTTAAATATATGTGTATTTACATATATATACATATATATATATATATATACACACACACACACACACACACACACACAATCTGATACGTCCACTTAGTATTGGTCGTACATATGTTTCAGGTTCACCACTTGTGACTGGATGACCTATTAGTAAACTCTTCCTGGGGAGAAAGACTGACTTTATCCCTAATCCTACCAACTATGAATTGCCTATAACTCTTCATTTAGGAGTGGAACATTACCAAATTTCCCCCATCCACATTAGCATGTCAATTAGTGTTGTCATTGTGCAGATCCTGTTGAGGCAGAGATATTGTTGAGATTTCATTGGTGCAACATCCCTGTCATATACAGAAAACATTATGTAGAACAGATATCCTGGGAGTGATCATCATTTCTATCCCTCTATCTCTGACATGGAATACTACAGGCTCTCCAATAAGAGCACCACCCCTTGCAAGACTTTTCACACCTAGAACCCAGAGGGAATACTGCTTTCTTCTCTCTCTGCCTTGGGGGATGCTGATACCACTTTCTCAAGTCTGTGGCTTGCATCCAGCTCTATACCAGGATACCAGGTCTCATTCTGAGCTGCTTTGGCCTAGGACTCACCTCCCTATCGCTTGCTCACCTATATGGTGAGTTACATTCTTTTCTTTTTCAACGTACCCACTTGAGACATGCTAGGAAAATCAGTACTTAATAGGACCAGTAAGAAAGAAAACACAACAGCTGGATTGGGAGCAGGTATTATAGTGGAATGGTTGGTCAAAAAGCATGGTGGAAAGACAATAAAACAAATATATATATATATATGAAAAGCACAAAGGTAGCCTGATGAACAGTGATGAAAACTGAAGGCAACTTCCTGCTAAGACCTAGACTGGAGGACCTGGAAAAGAGTTCAGCCATGGTCTGTCCATTTTTAGGGAAAGTTTGGGAGATGAGCCTGAAAAACACAGAGTGACCAGTGTCTGACTTCTTCTATAGGAATGGTACTCACAACATGTACCACTAAAGACTTTCCATCCATCTTCTCCTGCCTCTCCAGAACACAAGCACATGGAACCACTGGGGACTGAAGATGACTTCTGGGGCCCTACAGGGCCTGTGGCTACAGAGGTAGTTGACAGAGAGAGGAACCTGTACCGGTGAGTGAGCTCTGACTAGAAAACGTGACTTTCCCCAGCACACTGTCCACACTTCTCACCTGGTCTCTACTGTGTCTTCTGCTGCGCTCACTATTGCAGGTGCAAGGCCAGGACAAGAATATGACATTTGGGCTGTTATAAAAATAGAGAGTTTTTTAATAAAAATTTTCAGACATTTACAAAACTGGAAAGCACAAGAGCTTCCCTGTCCAATCACTGAGCTCCAGCAACCATTTTTCCAAGTTTGTTTCAACTACTCACATTCCCCCTTTGTCATCACTGTCACAGTATTGTGAGTCCAGGACATCAGGTGACTTCACACACAAACATTTCACTATGCCTCCCCCTTAGTTAAGACAGGACCTCATCTTCCATGACCAGCACACCATTACCACATCAACAGAGCTGAAGGGGGTCCTTCATTCCATCTAAAAAGTCAGTGCTCAACTTGGCTCATTATCTAAAACAATTTTTCTGCTGGTATGAACAGTATCCTTCCCCTCATTATATTTGGGTCCTCCTGTCTCTTAGATTTCCCTTAATTCACTATAGTCTCTACACTCCTGCTTCACTAACAACCCCTGTGTGCCAAGAACCTACTAGGAGCTGAGAACGTGAGGATGGATTCAGCAGCTTTATCTTCCAAGGGCCATAGTTCCTTGAGTAATGAATAACTATATCCACAGTCATGGTGTCTTCCATAACCTGTTACTCTCCTCCAACACTGTCACAGTCACTGTCTCAGCTGGAGAAACTGTCACATTCAACTTCCACAGAAACTGACACCTGTCCACCCACCAGTTACCAAACAGAAAGCCTTGAGAAAATCACTGAAGATATTGGTAAAGCCTTTTTCAGGACCAAGGATTTATCACTAATATTAGCAGATGGATTCTTATTGGGGGAAGTATATTCTTTAAGAATGTAAACACTGAAAACTGAAGATGTACTACAGTGGTAGAGCCCTTTTCTAGTGTGCACAAGGTCCTAGTTTGATCCCCAGAACTTGAGAGAGAGAGAGAGAGAGAGAGAGAGAGAGAGAGAGAGAGACAGAGAGAGAGAGAGACAGAGAGAGAGAGAGACAGAGAGAGAGAGACAGAGAGAGAAAGAGAGTCTGTTACATTACGCTCACAGGCATAGCTAACTGCTCCATATGTGTGTTACCTGTAGGTTTGCTCTAGATCACTCAGTGCTCACAAGTCTGTAAGATGGTGTTGTCATTACCCTGTGTACAGATGAGGAAACAGATTTGAGGGTTAAATGACTTAGTCAGGGATCCACAGACAGACAGCAGAGGAACCAGAACTCAGAGCCATCTGGATGAAGTCTGCTGTGTCCCCAGCCCTGCACTGGGTCTGCACCCAGCAGAGGAGCAGAGCTGGTGCTCACTGGTGTCTGCCTCTCCCTCTTCTAGAGTTCAGTTCCCTGTGCCTGGTTCCTACCACTGTCCCAACACAGGACTCCACTTTGTGGTGACAAGGGCAGTGACAATTGAGATTGGATTCTGTTCCTGGAGCCAATACCTGGACGAGACTCCCTTGCAGCACAGTCACATGGTGGCTGGGCCTCTGTTTGACATCAAGGCTGAGCAGGGAGCTGTGGCTGCTGTGTACCTCCCTCATTTTGTGGATCTCCAAGGTAACCAGGGGAATCATAAGGTGTAGGGTGGTGGTAATGGGAGGTGTTGACATGTCATATAGGACAGAGTAGGGTGGTGGGTGATGAGGAAAGTCTATGACTTCCTTAGTGAGGCAGAGTAGATTATGAAGGTGGGAACTGAGATGCTTTATCATCCCTTCTTGTCTGATGTATCTTCTTTGAAGCATGTGTCTCCCAGCCTTATAACTTTGTTTCCGTTTTACCTAAAGAAGTTTCCTTAGTTTTCCTCAGCAGGAAACAGAATAAACTGAGCAATGTGAAGAGATTGTTGCAAAGTAAGAATAAGGAAATTAACAAGGATCAATTGGAACCCAGGGTCTACCAACACTGTAAGCCATTACACTGCTGCAGGCAGGGAAAATATGTCACCAGATTCCATTTGAGAACGGGAGCTAAAGAAGAGGGGTGCTCTAAGAAAAGAGGGGGGCTCATAAAGTGTCTGAACCTCAGTCATCACCAAAGATTCCTTCAGAAGATATTTTAATAAATATAAGATCCCCAGTGAAAGATGTCATGAAGAAAGCCATTACTCCAGCTCTCTCCAGGCTGAAGGGGGGAAAATTTAGAATTCAAGAGCAGCCAAGACTGCACAGATAGACTCTGCTTAAGAAAGGAAAAAGCAACAATAAGAAGGAATCAAGTGTTCTACAAGTGACTACTGAGACCGACTTCCTCTCCTGCTTCAAGGAGCACAGCAATAGGCCCACCATAGAGACCAGGAGAATCCAGCTCACAGGAGATGAAGATGTGTTTGTTCATGGTCTGAAGGTGATGAGCAGCCAGAAGAGGGGCGATCTAACAGCTGAAGAAGTCATGAGATGTAACACAGAAACACGGGCTGCTCTAGCCAATAGAAGGACAACGAATAGAAATCAAGTTAAGCATCCCCTAGGTTAAAGATATTCATATTTAATGACAACCCACCAGAAGAAAAAATGAAGATGAAGAAACCAAGCAGGACTCGGTTGAAAAGAACTCACAAAACAAACATAAACAATGGTGACATTCACAAACACATGAGACCTGAGTTCCAAACCCTGACACAGGAGCACAGCTACCAGATGATGCCTTGCTAGTATGGCTGAGGCCCATCTAGCAGGTCCACACAGAGCTCACGGTCTCCCCAACAACACTTGCAAGCTTCTTCCCTGTAGCCACTGCTTTTCCTGTTTCTTACTCCCACTCTCAGACAATTACCCCATTGGAATACAGTAAGTAAGTAACAATACATGTAGCAAGGACAGTACAGGGCCAGGTGGTGGCACATACCTGCAATGCCTGTATTTGGGAGGCTAAGGCAGGAGAATTATGACTTCTCTCTACAAATATATAGTAGGTCCCTGTCTCAAAAAAACCAAAATGAGAAAAGAAATGAAAGAACTTGGTAAATTGTCTTAAATGCCCCAGTAAACTTCTGGTATTAACAATGAAAATTCAGCACCACATATTCCCCTCAGGTCCTGGGAAGGTCAGGACTAGAATTTACCCTAGCAAGAAGGGAAGTTGGACATGTACAGCATCTCCCCAAATTCTGCCAAAACTGGCACAGCACAAAGCATGGGTAAGTGCCAAGATCTGGTGCTGGGGCTAAAGCTGACTTCAGGAAAGCCTGGAATTCTAGTCCCCAAATAGGCAAAGGGGGCACATTTTGAGGCTGTGGTGCTCCCTGTGAAACTATTGCCTAGCATCACTGATTGAAATTCCAAGCTGTACCACTTCCTGGAGTAGCAAGTCCATTGTCTCATTCTTTGCTGCTTATCGATTCCAAAGCAATCACCCAAGAGGAGAAGAAATGCTCTCTGGTGAACAACACATACTGCAACACTCTTTGTCATGGTGCAAGTTGGAAGGAAACTCAGTGCTGAGAGGACAGGCCCATGGTGGATTGCAGAGTGGTGCCTCCATTAGCAAGAGTCACATCAAGCTGACAAGTGACATTCATCATCACAATTCTACCCAGTGTCAACTTGACACCAAGCGCATCACTTAAATCCTAACTTTCCACCTCACATCTCCAAAGTTTCAGTTTTGTATGACAATGCAAAATACAATCCAGTTTAAAAGGTCCCCAAAGTCCTTAATAATTCCAGCAGTCTTAAGGTCCATAAAGACCTCTCTTATCTGAGATTCAAGGCAATGTCTTAACAATGAGCTTCTATAAAATAGAAAACAAGTTACATACTTTCAACATACTGTGACACAGAATAGACATTGCCATGCCAAGATGGAAGATCCACGGCATACCAAGGAATGATCAGACCACAGCAAGACAAAATTCCATCAGCGTAAACACCAAATCCTGCAGCTTCATGTCCAACTATGGAGCTCATGATGTCATTCACAAGGGTCCAAAGGCAGCTCCACCCCACCAGTTATACCACATGAAGCACACATAGCCTCTCTCTTGGGCCATCTCTTTACTCCTTACCTACATCTTTCTTCAGCAGAGAAATTGTTGTTCTGGCTTCTACAACATCCTAGGCTGTCCATTCCACCTTGGGCTTCATTTCAAAGGTTCATAGAATGAGGTCTCCATTCCTCCTTGCAACTGGCCTCAGCTGCTATCTAAAACTATACAGAATGACTCAGTGACCCATCAACCTACCATCTTTCAAGCCTAAAACCTATAGGGATGACACTGCCAAGTTTTCTTGACAGCTTGAAATATAGCCTACCCCTGCTCTCCTAGACAACAGTTGTATGATGTGCTGACCATGGGAGACACTTCCTTAGGCATTTGCTTTTTTGGAACAGGAAACACCAGCTAAACCTTTCTGCCTTTAAATGAATTTGGATTTTCACAAGATGAGGCCTATGAAGAGTGAGATTTTCCCTCAGGACCCCTTTCCTACTGCCACAGCACAGTGCGGCCTTCCCTTCAGTGATGCTGCTCTCTTACATATAGCGGATTTTGTAGAATCAGGCTGAATGTTCCTTGTTTTGAAATTTCTCCTGTCAAATTAGTTCTTTATCTTTAAATTCTCTTCACTCACCTTCAGGGCATTTATGAAACTAGATTCTTGGCTAAACTGTCGCACGAAGGATCTTTTACAGTTCCCAGTAGAAACCTTGCTATTCTCTGAAAGTATCATGAACTGTCCTCCATTGCTCCTCTCAGCATTCTTGTCTTCCCTACTTCCACCAGAATGTCCTTACAAACTCTGCTGCCCACATAGTAGGATTTTCCTCATCCTAAGTACCAAACTTCCACATGCTATCCACAAAACACTTCCAAAGGTCTAAGAACCATAAAATGAGGTATATTACAGCAATGAACCAACTCCTGGTATCAATTTTCTATCCAAGTTACATGTCTTGGAGCTCAAACAAAATACTCGACCTAAGAAAGTTAAGAGAGAAAAGATACATTTTGCCTCGTATTTCAAAGGAACAGTTCATCATGACATGGAAGTCCTAGAACACAGAACGTGCAGTGCCTGGTTAAACTTGTGTCAAAAGAGAGGACATAAACCACTGAGTGCTTGTGCTCATGTGGCCTTCTCCACTTCACACAGCCCTGGATTCTAGTCCATGGATCCCACAGTGGATAGGTCCTCCCAAATCAATAACCCAATCAAGATAATCTCCTTTTATTATGCCCTGAGGCCTGTATCCAAGGTGATTCTAGATTTCATCAAGTTCACATTTGACATTAACCATTTCATGGATGCATCCAGCTTTGTCTTCAGTGGACAAAGGTAGGTTCCCTCGGGTCTCATTCATAACAGCAAACTCCATCCTACAACAAGCTCATTGGAGGACATTGCCAAACCCAAAACAGTGAGGCTAGTGATGGCAGCACCTCAGAGCACCTGCTGGGTGTCCAGTCTCTGACAATGGCCTCTGCGGCTGTATTCTTTATAGCATGCATGGATGAGACCATCAAGAACCTCCACTCCACCATGAATGCTCCCCCAGCAGCTAGACAGGGCCAAAGCCAAGGCTGCTCCAATGAAGGGCAGTTCACATGAGTCACCTCTGGCAGCAGGTCACACTCACCTCCCTGACATAGTGAATCAGTATTATGGAAATGTTTCATTGATCTATTATGTTCTCACTGGGGATTAATTAATAAATCTTAAGATGTTTTAGTTCACAGTTTCATTCTCATAAACATCAAAAAATAAGTAAAAGCGAAAAAGACATCATGACCAAAGAACTTATAGAAGAAATATTTTATTGAGACTTAAAGATTCAGAGGGTGAGTCTGTGACCATCATGGCAGGGAGCATGGCAGAATGCAGGCAAGCTTGGCACTCGAGCAGTAGCTAAGAGCTTACATCCTTATTGTCAAGGAGAGAGAAAGGAACCTGGAAACAGCACAGGCTTTTGAAAACTCTAAGCCCACCCCAGTGACATATCTTTCCCAACAGGGCCACAACTTCTACTCCTTCCCAAACTGTTCCACAATCTATGGGGGCCATTCAAACAACCACAGTCATTCTAAATCCTCTGGTGCTATTTTTCCAACCAAGCATGGCTCAATGGAAACACTAAATATACATCATTTCATCTGTTCTTTCACAGATGGACAGGTGGACATCTCTGGGTTCCATGTGGCCCACTTTCAAGAACATGGGATGGTCCTAGAAACACCTACCAGAGTGGAGCAGCACTGCACAATCTTGGAAAACCCAAGCTTCTCCCCAATGGGAGTTCTGCTGAGAATGATCCCTGCTGTCAGACACTTCATCCCCATCACTTCCATCACATTGATCTACTATCACCTCAATCTGAAGGAAGTCACCCTTCATCTCTACCTAATCCCCAATGACTGCACCATTCGGAAGGTGACACTGATAATCTCATAAGTGGGACCAGGGTGGGTTGATAGAGAGCTTGAGATACAGCTAGTGAGCCCCTTGGAGAGATTCTCCACTTACAATGGGAATGCAGTCCTATAAAGAGAACACTGGTGTTTATGATTCTGCTTGGCACCCTCACACTAGAGTCTCCCCCAACTGCCTTTAATGCCCCTTTACCAATCTCTGTACAGCCTTCTATGGCCTGTTTTCACCTATCAGAAGGATGGGAATGTTCTATGCCCAACATATAACCAACTCCCTTCTCTGGCAGGGACCCTGTTCCCACAATGAACATGACAGGAGCCAACAATTCAACAGTCTATGTGGAAGAACACAAGACAGAAGGGTGCCCAAGAGGTGTTACCACCCCACCCTACACAAATGTACTGATCAATCATCTCACCTTATTCAGACAATATAGATGCTGTAGCCCAGAAATGTAGCTAAATTGCTCTCTGAAATGTTCCCTAGGCCATTGATGATGAAGAAATGAAGTTTCAGTTTGTTCGAATAAACAAGCCACCCCCAGTAGAGTCTCTTTATATTGGCTCCCGTTACACAGTATCTGGTTCTAAGAAGCTGGAAATCATCCCAAAGGTGAGCATCCAGGCGTTTGCTACTCTTCAGGGTCAGATGCCAAGCTTAGGAAACTGTGGGGCAGGTTACAAGGCTTTGCATCAAACTGAGATTGGGGAGAAAACAATTGCAATTTAGAATGAGCAAGAATACTTCAAAGTTTGGAAAGCAATTTAAGGGACCACAGAGGAATACAGAAGGCCTAGAGAACTGAGGAATTAGAATCAGTATGAAGAATTCATAGAGGGGGGGCAGCCTAACATGAACAGCAAGCCCTGACTTAAGGTACGTGAGCAGGACTTTCAGAATGAGCTCTTATTCATTATGGTATAAATCTTAAATGTCTCCTACACGTGTAAATGTGTAAACACTTGACCCCCAGTTTGTGCTAGTATTGGGGAGTTGTAGAAACAAGTATGTAAGGCCTGGCCATCAGAAGCAGGCCATAGTGTCAGGCCTTGAGTATAGCCATGCCCTGCTCCCACCTCAGACTTGATGATCCTATGGGATATAACAAGCTGAGCCACAATCTCCTGCACAAAGAATGGAGCCCCAGCTTCCATGCATGAAACTGAACAACATAAACCCCTCCACGAGTTGCTTCCTGTCACTTTTTTTTCAGAGTGATGAGTAAAGAAACAGCATGATGGGAATCCCAGCTGGGTCCATAAGCATTCTCCATATCTTCTGTTGCTACATTCTTTCTATGTCCTCTTCCACAACTTTCCAACCTTCTGATTAAAGATGTGCATTCAAAGGCTACGGCTTATCTCAGTGCAAAAGATAGCTACTGTCTAATGTGGTATGCAAGATCAGAAAGTGTGGGGGGTGTGGAAAGCCCTTGTTCACATGAGTAGAGGCTTCTCACACATTCTCTCTCTCTCTCTCTCTCTCTCTCTCTCTCTCTCTCTCTCTCTCTCTCTCCAGGAACTGGAGCTGTGCTACAGGAGCCCTGGGGAATCCCAGCTCTTCTCTGAGATCTATGTTGGTCACATGGGTTCAGGAATTAAGCTCCAAATCAAAGACAAGAAGCATAAGAATCTCATATGGGAAGCCTTGCTGAAACCAGGTAAAATTAGTTTAGGTCCAGATATCTCAAAGGCTGAAGAAAGGCAATGAGTGGGGAGAGGTGTGTTGTGATTAATTCTTGGTGTCGTGAAATAACCAGAGTAGTTATGTTGCTTTTTTTTTTTTTTCCGAGACAGGGTTTCTCTGTGTAGCTTTGCGCCTTTCCTGGAACTCACTTGGTAGCCCAGGCTGGCCTCGAACTCACAGAGATCTGCCTGCCTCTGCCTCCCGAGTGCTGGGTTTAAAGGCATGTGCCACCACTGCCCAGTCAGTTATGTTGCTTTTGTTAGATCCAAAACATGTGGTTAGAGTTAGAGTGAGAGCAAGGAGAAGAGGAGCTGGAAAAGGTGAAGAGAAAAGGAGAACAGAAGAGGAGGAGGGGCAGAGGAGAGGTAGGGGGAATGGAGAAGAGTCAGGAGAGAAGAGGAGCAGGGAGAAGAGAGAAGGAGGAGAAGGAAGAGGAAGGACACGCCTCCAGTGACCCAATTCTGCCAACTGTGCACTCTTATAGTTTCCAATACCAGTCTCAGTACTCAAGCAATTATGAGTGCACTAGCGTATGAGTTCATTCATAAAACCGCATGCCTTTAATCCCAGCACTTGGGAGGCAGAGCCAGACTGATCTCTGTGAGATTGAGGGCAGCCTGGTCTACAGAGCGAGATCCAGGGCAGGCTCCAAATCTACACAGAGAAACCTTGTCTCCAAATAAAAAAATCACAGTCCTCATGGCAAATCACCTCTGAATATTGCTGCAGGACTGCAGGACTAATCCTTCAACACATGATCATTTATCAAGGAACACACCACATCTATATCAACGCATATATGCTAAGCCCCATTTTCTCAGTCCTGTATCCTGATTTCTGCCCCCAGTGTCCTAGAAATGACAGATTTTGAGATGTACAAAGTATCTGGCACCAGTTCACATTTAAATGTGAACAGTTAAAATGAAGGCATTTTTGTTATCATGAGATATTCAATCTTAAATCCATACATAATTTTTAAATACATTTTAACAATTTTATCTATTCATATAATGCTTTCTAGTAACTCCACCCTAAACACACCTTCTTATCTCCCTCTTATTCTTGCCAGCCTCTCTTCTTTAATACAAATCTCTTTTTCCACATTCATAAAGTTTTGCTTTGTGTCTCTCAGAGTTTAAGTGGGACCATCTGTGTACCTGTGCATTCAGAACTACCCAGTATAACTGAGTGAGTTCACCAGTCAGTACGGATGGATTGTATACATCCCTTCTCCCATAGCCTATTATCTGCCAATATTTTAGCAATAAGTGGTACTGTCCCTGTGAGCTGCTTCACATGTCCAGCTGACTGATGGGCAGATCCTACTTGTGTGGGTCCAGAGACAGGAGGTGCAGGTGATTCTGTACCACCATTCTTTCCAATTTCTCTTCCTAGAGGCTCAAGAGAGTGATAAAAATATCTACTTATAGGGATGAGTATTCAACCATCCCTTATTCTCAGTATCCTGTAAAGAAATAGGTATATGCATTCACCTCCATTCACAGCAGTGAGAGGCTCTTCTGAAGAAGGCTGAAAGTAGACTTTGTCTGTGGTATAAACATAGATATTTAGAAGAGCATTGACACTGTGTCCATTTATCTAGGCAGCAATAGTAGCTTCTCTCAAGGGCCTATGGTATCCAAAAACCTGGGTTTGTTCCTTTTATCAGTTTAAAATGCCAGAGGTGGATTCTATTTATGGACGGGCCTAAAGTGTAATCAGGGAGCTACTGGTTGCTCCCATCATAGTTGTGCCACTGTTGTAGCAATGGAACCATTTGGCCTGGCAGGATGGTTGTTGATGCCTTTTCTTCCTCAGCAGCCTGCATAACAGCATTTGACACTATAAAAGCTTAGCATCAAAAGGAAGCTTCCAACTCAGTTCCAGCTTGAATTCTCTATATCACATATCTAAGATGTGTGGTGTCTTCAGCAATAAGATCTTATCCACTAATTCTGATGGGGAGCCAAGAAGAATGAATGCACCTGTATTATCTAGGGAACCTCAAGGGCCTCCCTGCCCAAGAGCTCCTATGGAGATATCCCCCTGTCGGAACTGTGTTTTGTTTTTTAAACTCATTACTTCTAAGACCTCCAGTTTCAATCCTCAAAGGGTGTCTTGTATTGGAGCTCTTTTATGATGTTTGTATTGGGTTACAAATAATAGGTTTCATTGTGACTTTTAAATACTATGTGCATTTTCGGTAACCCATCCCACCCAGCCCCATATCTCCTCCATCCCCCACCCCTCTTGCTGTTTGAACATTTCTGCCCCCAGTATTCCCTCTCTACTGTCATTTTACCAACACACTACTGTCCTCCCTTCCTCCCTAAGGTCCTGCCCACTTCTAGTTTTCTGGTTTCCAGGGGTACACCAAGTTAAACCCACAGAACTAAAGACTTCAGGACAGAAACTGAATATGAGAGATGTGATACTTTCCTTTGGGGCCTGGATTATCTTCCTCTATATATTTCCTATTGTCTACACTTACTTTTCATAATGCCATTTTCTTCGCACCTGAAAAAAATTCATGGTATACATGTGGCAAACAGTCATTATCTAATTAACTATTGATAGACATCTAGGCTGATTGCATTTCCTAGCTATTGTGAACAGAACTTCACTGAGCACATTTGTACAAATGTTTCCATAGTAGAATATATATTCCTTTGAGCATATTCCAGGAGTGGTAGGATTGGTTTATATGGTAGTTCTATTTCTAGTTCTTATGATGCCTCCAGAGTGATTACCACGGTGGCTACAATAGGTTGCACTCCCACAAACAGTGTATAAGTGTTACTCTGTCCCCACATATGCTCCAACATTCATTATCATTTGTATCCTTGTTGTTGGACATTCTCAAAGGATGATATGGGAATCATAAGAGTTTGTTTTTTAAAGGTGAGATACAGGCAGCTAGTTTAATTCTTTCATGCAGTGCTATCTAGGTTTTCCAGCACCCTTTGTTTAACTGGCTGTCTTTTCTCCAAAGTATATTTTGGGTTCTTGGTCAAAGGCCAGGTATCTATGGCTATGTGGACTTTTACCCAGATTTCTATTCTATTTTATTGATCTGCACATCTCTTTATACAAATACTATGCTGTTTTTATTACTATGGCTGCAGCATTGGTTTGAAATCAGGTGTGATGAAGCTTTCCACAAAATTGTTTTTGTTCAGGATTACCTTGGACATCATATGTCTCTAGTGGTTCCATGTATATTTCAGCATTTTTTCCCACACTGTCTATGAAGAATGTCCCTGGCATATTGATTGGTACTGCATTGATTATATAGTGTGCTTTTAACTGGGTGGCTATTTTCACAATATTTATTCTTCCAAATAATGAGCATGGGGGGGGGGAGGAATGTCTTTTCATCTTCAAAGGCCTTCTTCAATTTCTTCTTATAAAGTGTTTTCATTTC
>CABHPR010126771.1:0-21400 GCA_902168415.1 Peromyscus melanophrys | reverse complement strand
AAAAAACCCAGTATTTATAGAATCTGATAGGGTTCCCAATGACCTTCCTATCCCAGGAGTCTTGACTAATGCCACAGACCCAGGCCAGGCACTTTCCAATAATGTAAGTTTTTATCACTTAGGGAGAGTAGGGAAGCGGGTACTTTCAAGAGCATCCAGTAGGAGGTCAGCAGGGCTGTAGACCTACAGAGGCTGGACGGGCAGTGGGGTGAAGGCTCTAGGGGACCTGGCCCTGCTCCTGATACCCAGCATTAGTGATGCCTGGGCTGGACTATTCCTCTCGTGGCCATACACCCTATTCTTCTGGTTTAGGACAAAAGGTCCCTGGTGGGGCTTTCAATCAGATGTTTACCTTCAGTATGTGCTGATGACAGGGCCTTGGGAAGCATCAATTTCTGAGGGATTTAGTTGTCTGCACTGCAATAATATGGGTAACCACAGAACTTGTGTCAGGCTGTTCTGGGACTTGGTGAGACAATAATACTGCATGACGCATGTAAGTAGTTCATCAGGTGAACTATCACTATTATTATATAGGATGAGCTTCCCTAATCCAAAATCAAAAATGCTCCCAAATCTAAAAATGTTTGAGTGTTGACATGGTATCACAAGTGGGAAATCCTATGTCTGACCTGATATGACAGGCTGTAGTCAAAAAGCAGGCATACTAAAAATAATTGTGTAAAATTCCTTTTGGAAGATATGCACATGGGAAAATTTTAAATTTGAAATGTTTTTGGTCTCAAGTCTTTTTAAAAAATTAATATATTCTGATCATGGTTTTTGTTCCCCCAACTTCTTCCAGATACTCCCCACCACTTCAATTCAAACCTTTTCTTTCTTTCTCATTAGACAACTAAAAACCAAAAACTAAACCAAACCACACAAACAAATCAGAATAGGACTAAACAAAAAAGCAGGAAAAAAAGAGCCCCCTCCCCCAAAACTCCACAAGAAACACATACAGATGCAGAGATACGTTCCTCCTCCCCAGAAATCCCACAAAAATACAAAATTAGAAACCGTAATATATTAGCAAAAGACTTACAAGGTAAAAAAAAAAAAAAAAAAAAAAAGCCTAGACAAAGCAGTATGCGACAGAAGTCCACTGAGTGTGTTTAGTGCTGGCCACCGAGTGCTGGGCATGGGACTTCCCCGTCAGTGTGGTTTGTACGGCCATTGGAGAACTAATTCTTCCTCTGAGTGGTTATTAAGTGGAAACAGCTTCTGAGTTAGGGAGAAGGGCTTGTGTCTACCTCTGTCTCAGTGTTGGGGCCCCATCTGCTTAGAGCTGTGTGTGCAGGCCCTGTCCCAAGCCTTTTTTAAAGACAGGGTTCCACTATGCAGTCCAGACTGCCTCCTGAGTGCTAGGATTAAAGGCATGCAGCACCATGCCTGCTGTCCCAAGCCTTTGGGTAAAGGATATTCAACTTGTGGTCTCATCAGTTGTGCTACCTGAGATAGCATGGGAAAGCAAGCTCTGCACAAAACCTCATCAGGCACAGAGAGTTTGGGGGAAGGGCTTGCTGAAGAAGTTCTTCTCTAGTCTGTGCTGAGCCAGAAGAGTGACAGGAAAGAAATGACACATCAGTGACTTGGAATCTTGGAGCTCCAGTCAGTGCCATAGGAAGGAGCTGCACAAAGAAAGAGAAACACGCCTCTGTCTTCGAGAAGACGAAAAGCTCAGTGGGAGACCGTGTAACAACGGGACAAGTTAAACAGTACAAGTTTTAAAATAACCAGTTAGAATAATGGAGTCACAAAGCCATCCATGATTCACTGTCACACGAGTCTTCCAGATGATAACTGTTAAAAACCCCACAGAAGTCGAAGACTGAGCTGGTCACATACATTTGCAGCTCTTCACATGAACAGAACCAGGTCCATTTTAACTAGTGAAGACCCGCATTCCTCACTTGTAATGATTTAAACCCAGAGTTCTCACAGCAAGTCTATTCTAGACATATTATCAAAGGAAGTGGAGATGGGACTCAACAGCGATTATCATCTCAATGTCCACAGCAGTGTTGTTCACAATACGCAAGAGAGAACAGCAATGTAAGCATGGCCAATGCCGAGTGGGTAAAAGAAGCCTGGCATACCCACACCAGGGAATACCAGTCAGTCAAAAGGTTCTTTTTTCTTTCTTTAATATTTTTATTGTTCTTACTTGTGTGTGTGTCGTGTGTCATGTGTACAGGTACCCACAGAAGCCAGAGGTGTCAGGATGCCTTTGAACTGGGGTTATAGGAGGTTGTGAGCCTCCTGATATAGGTTCTGGGGGTAGAGCATAGGTCCACTGAAGGGCAGTATGTGCTCTTAACTGTTCAGCTATCTCTCCAACCCCTTGAGTGAAGTTCTGATGTACACTACAACATTGATGAACCCTGAGAGGATCACATAAGCCAGAAACAAATTCTGCATGATTCAACACACAAAATGTCTAGAATAGGTAAACTCATACAAAAAGGAAATAAATTACAGATACAGAGATCTAGGGGGTGAGCAGACAAAAATGTAAACTTATTTAATGGATATAGAATATTGGACTGGAATGACAAAAATTTTAGAAATAGATAACGGTGACAACCAGTGCCCCCAAATGGTTAAAATGGCAAATTTCATGTTTTACTATAAAAACTACTTGCAATCTCCCTGGTGAACTGTACACAGTAAGTGGGTGAACTGTACAGTATATGGATTTCTCTAATTGTAAAAAGCCCCTAGGCTTCTCCACAACCAAAGCTCACAGGACATAGCCTTCAATCCTCTAGCAGCACTGCCCCAGCAGTTCTCAGGGGCCACGAGCAACTGTGACCTGTCGCAAGACTTAGAAAGTGAGTCCCTAGGAAGAGGTCCCTGCACCTGGAGAGTGGGAGAAAGCAATGAGATGTGGGAGTCAGTGTGGAAAGCTGAGGAACAAGGGGGACCTGATGCTCTTTCTGTGGTGGGAGTGGTCAAAGAAGACGCTGGCCTTTGAGCAAAACACTGTTGTCCTGTTGTTGGGGGGTATCTTCCCTACCTGCATAGGTACAAAGTGCTTCCAGGACCAGGGATGGAGCCGGGCATTCACTCCAGGCATGTTCCCAAGGGGATGCAGGAGGCATGCTGCTCGGTTCCTCACTTAGGACTTCGGTCACTGTCACTTGTACTTGTACTTGATTAACCCAACACAGTGGCTCCTCTTGACATTTCCTGAAATGGGTATGTTCCGCTGCAGAGGCATGATCTGTAGGGTGGTGGACTTATGCAAAGCTAGAGGTTGGCTCCCAACATGTCCCTGCAAAAGCCATTCTAGTTCTGGCTCTGCTGTCCCTTTATAGGTGGACCCTGAGGAACCATGGCCTTGTACCATCCTTCTAGCTCCAACTCACTCTGAAATTACTAGGGGAAGTGGGAGAGATTACTTGCAGTATGAAAGGGCCCATTTTGAATATCTCTCAAAGATTTATTACAAAAGACAGTCAAGATAAAATCCAGCCTACTATTCACGTCAAGAGAAGACAAATCTTCTCAAAAGGACCTTACACATAAGCGCGGTGATGGCCAGTTCTGCCAAGCCTCCCTCCTCAGGCTATCAGCTACTCACAAAGTGACCAAGGGGAGCAACACATGCTGATTTTGACCAAACTGTCATCTCACCTCAAACACAATCTAAATTGTGCCCATTTGGAATTCCTAACTCAGATCTGAAAATTCTAAAGAATCTCTAGCTTAATGCAGTTGTATTTTCTAGCCACTGGAACTTTCTGAAGGCACAGTGAACTACCTCATGAATTAGCACACTGCCGCTGAAGTTCTGGGCAGAGTCCTGTGAGAGCGTGCCTGGGTCACCTGTGAGGTTAGGGTCAGGTTCACAATAGGAAGCTGGCAGGCAGTGAGTGGTGCATGTCAGTGTCTTGTTATCTGTGGAGGAGGGGGAGAGAAGAGCTCCCCACACTCTTCCATGAGGCTCATCCCTTTGTCTGTATCTGGGAAGCCCCATGACTAACAAGCAAAACCACACGGCACAGCTTAATATTGTATCTTCTTGGCTGTATATATGACAGGTTTGGGAAAGGTGAATTAGCTTGATAGCTCTGTTTCTAATCTTGTCTACGGCTAGAAATGTCTTTGCTCCACGTAAACATACTATTCAGATTAGAGAACAATGGGAAGCTGCTAAATGGTTCACTTTAAAAACCAAGCACACATTTGAGATTGCCACTGCGAGTTCTTCAGGCTCCTGTATGTCGATACTACTGGGATTTATTCTACCATTGTCTCTAATTATTATTGACAGCTTATCAATCCCATTCTGAGCTGGTTAATGGAAGTGAGAGAGACAGCGATAGGAGGGAAATGAGAAATATTTGCTCAAATGGCCTTGACAGATACCACTTCGGAATAAGAAGCAAAGCAGCAAGAGCTCATGACTGTATTGTGTTGTCATGGCAATAGATGATTTTCATCATTTTAAAATGATGAAAGGAAATAAGGAGCTAAGAAGTACAGAAATGAGCCACAAAGGAGAAAATACAGCCAGAGGATCAGATGCAAGCCTCTGACCCCATCCCTGTAGGATCCTGTCTGGAATATGGTTCTGATTTCCATTTGCTAATCTCAGTCAATTTCATCCTTCAAGACCAAGGTCAAAATCCATCTCCTCCAATAAACTTCCCATGACTTCTTTATCTCCCCTGACTTGAGAGTAAATGCTATATGTGAAAAAACAAAAACCTCCTTTTCCATTACCACACTGATGACCAAATAAGGTGACATCCACTGGATATAGATCAACTACCATTCCAAGTGCTGTATGTGTGTTACCTTTTCAGTCCTCACAGCATGACTATACGTAGAGGAACTGCAGACAAGGCCAAAGCGTCTGCAGTCTTACTCACTAAGCCCCACAGCCCTCTGCCTCCCCAGAGAGGCTCTAACAAACACTCTCCCAGCTGGTTTCTCCAGGGCCCATTTGTTAACTGTGGTTTTCTTGGGCATGGGGTGGTTTGATGGCATTTCCTGGCTGAAGAAAACAAGACACAAGAGCTCAGCTAGCCTCACTGCTTTGCCCCCATGCCCTTCCGTTCTAAGTCCCTCAACCAGAAATACACAGGGGATTACTTTTTTTTTTTGTTCTGAGACAGGGTTTCTCTGTGTAGCTTTGAAGCCTGTCCTGGAACTCACTCTGTAGACCAGGCTGGCCTTGAACTCACAGAGATCTACCTGCCTCTGCTTCCTGAGTGCTGGGATTAAAGGTGTGCACCACCACTGCCCAGCACAGTGGATTACTTTCAATCTGCCCCAAGTGAGAGAAGGATGAGAAGCCAAGGCCTGCAGGTCAAAGTGCTCCCCCTGATGCTATGTAGCTTTTAATTTAGCTATTAGCATGAGAAAAGATACCTTAAACTTGTTTGTTTACTGTTTTGTGTATGTGTGTTTGTGTATGCATGCCTAGGTATGGAGGTTAGAGGTTAACCTCAGGTGCCATTCCTCAGGAGGAGATGTTCATCTTGCTTTTTGAGACAAGGTTTCTCTCTGGCCTGGAACTTGCCAAGTAGGCTTGGATAGGTTAATCAGCCATTGTGTCCCAGGATCTGCCTGTCTTTGTAATCTCAAGGCTGGGATTACAAGCACACACTACCACACACAACTCCCATGTGGGTTCTGGGGTTCAAATTCAGGTCCTTATGCTTACGTGGCAAGCACTTCTCTAACAGAGCTATCTTCCAGCCCCGCAACTTTAATATGGTACATACATTCCATTCAAATGATATTATCTGCTTATTTACATCTGTATGTATATATTCTCTTGTGTGTCAACATTAAGGTCAGCCTTCACATGACTACTTTGTAGGATATCAGGAATGGGCCTGGAAGGAGGTGTAGGCTTTCCTTCCCCTCTCTTCAGTAGTTCAGTTATCTATCTTCCTAAACCAGTTTGACTCAGCTGGCCTGGGTCACCAATCACATTAAGCCTATGCATTGAGCAATGCCCTGCCGGGCCGGATCCAACCCCCTCTAGTGTCCCTAGCCCCATCTGTGTAGAGTAATGAGCAACCAGGAGGTCGCCACACATTAGTCTGGCTCTGTGGTATACTAAAACATTAGGATAAGCTGTTGGGGACAGACAGGTTGGCACAGTGCTGCCTCTCTAATCCACCCACTCACCCACTCTGAATGGGGTCCTGTTGAGGAAGACGCAGTGAGAATGTCCAGAGTGTATAACCTTCCATTGCTGGGCGTGAGTCCCACAAGACTGAAATGGTTTTCAACTTCGGGGTGTGTTGTAGCTTGAAACCAAGTTCCCTTCCACGACACTGTGAGTTTGGTTTCTTTGTCCCTCCCTCTAGCTGGCAGTCACTGGCCCAGGAGTGCATTCTGATGCTGCTTGGATGGGGCTTTTTAACCAGTACAGGAGGGTGGTGAGTTCACATTGTTGTAGGTGTCAATGCAAAGAAATTCCAATCTTGGTTGGCTATTTTGCTCAGGCAATAATAAATGACTGTTTATGTTGTTCATTTTTCAGGCAGAAGTCATTTGAGTAATAGTTTGTAAATTACTGACTGTGACTTATCTGGAATAATTTTACCACTTTTTCAATTTAGTATAAAGAAGCAAAATATCTTGGGTCAACTCTTTTGTAGGGGTGGGTATTGAACTCAGAGCCTCATGCATTATGGACAAGCAACAGAACTACAGCCTAGCCCCCTATTTTTTTTTTAAATATAAACACTTTAAGAGTAACTAGAGAAATTGCTTTTATATCTAAAACATCATGTGATACTTAGAGCTGACATTGTTTGAAACATTGGCTCAACAGTCCTCACGCAGCTGCTTGTGTATTGGGAAGTGTGGAATGTAGATGTGCTCTGTGACCTGACTCTCCTACTGGACTCAGTGACTCAGTGAATGGGCATGGGAATAATGAAGCCTGGACCAAAAATTCTTGCTGATCAGCTGAAATGAATCACTTTTACCACACACTTAAAATGTTTTCCTTATCAGAAGTTTGTATGTCATGGCTTCTGTAAGACTGTTTCATAAGGTGAGTTAGGCATGAGGATTTGGATAAACAGACACGTCCTCGTAAACACTGTTCAAGAAGATTCTAGGTAAAAGACATACAATCAAATGCTTCCCTTGTCAAAAACACTTAAAATAAGACCAGTTCTACTTAATCCTGGGAAATGCAGGAAAAAAGGTATTTGTTTAGTTTTTCTGTCTTTATGTCAAATCTCTAGCTACGATTTAAAAAACCCCCTAGGCTACTAGTGAACCATTGAAAAATAGAGCCCACTGCCTTGTTGGTGGTCTGCCCATTTATTAAGATGTTCTGCAACGAGAAGACGCAAACCTCTGCCCATTTCCTGAGGCAGCCTCAGCACCCTAATGAGTACCGACCTAGCACCTTTGCTTTCAACTCCTCATGGCCTGTCATAGCTTCCTGCACACACTGGATGCTATCATGGGATTGGTCACAGGAGAAGGCAGGACAAAATCAATAACTGCTAAACTAGTGACTAAAAAGAAATCAGTTCTTTTGTCAGGAATTAATAATATAATTTCTTCAATGGCATAGCACTTCCTCAATGAATTCCCATTCTTCTACTTGAACCTTCATTGATCTGACTGAATCATTTGGCTTCCTTGGGCCTTAGTTTCCTCAGTTACTGAATGGAATCCAAGTGACCAAGCCTGAGGGTAAAGCGTGTGTGCAGGTCTGCTATGATTCCCTCAGGTCATTCATTCTGCCCCATGTGCCTCTACATGCTGTGGAATTCTCCTGACTGGTGGGAGACTGGCCATTGCATTGGCAACTAACAGTGCCCATATTTGTGGTCAAGAATAATGATCCTCCCTTGATATTCTTTAACAATTCTAGGCAATGTCATCTGGTCTTAGAGACTGACATTGTCAATACGGTCTAAGAACGGGGTTTATCATTTATGTTGATGTTAAAGGCACTGTAGTGAGGCTGTTTTCCCTGTGAGTGTCTTTGACACCTGGCTCTAGCTGTTGTGCTGTGGCTGAGCCACGCTAGGGAAACGACCAGCATTTCAGGACCACGCTGGGAACTACAAAGGCTAGATTTGGGAAAAGCAGCAAGTAGGGAATGAAGTCGGGGAGACAGAACAATCAGGATGCTCACTTCCAAGGAGAACTGTAGTCTGGTGACAAGGATGACCAGAATTAGGGACTGTGGGGGCTTCAATGAGATGTCCCCCATAAATCTTGGGCATATGAATAGCTGGTCCCCAGTTTGTGGCTGTTTGGGGAAGATGAGGTTTCAGGAGACCTGTACGGTTTAGAGTTAGTGCTCGCTGCCTCCTGCTCGTGGTTGAGGATATGAACTCTCGGCTGCTCCTGCTGCTACTTTAGCGCTGCTGCCCTCTGGATTCCAGCCCTCTAGAACTGCAGCCCCAGACAAACCCTTTCTTCTCTAAGGTGCCTTGACTATGGTGTCTTATCCCAACAGAGAAGTCATACAGGGACGGAACGTCTTCAATACTCAGACTGGAATGGGGAGAACAGGGATGCTGTACAGCTCTGCAGCCCACAGCCAAGTGCCTTCTTGTTTAGGTACACATAGTAAACTCTTGGTTTTCTAGAATGGATGCTTTTCCTTGAGCTCCTTAGAGCCTTCGGACAAATCCTTTATCTCCATCTAAGGGAAAAATGCCCCAAAAAACCATCTCTCATGGCCAAATCCTTTTTCTCCAACATTCTGCATTCTCTTGGATAAGCTTTGCTACTGTGATGCTTCCTGTTTGCTCACCTTTGAGGCTCTGCCACAGTCACCTCACTTAAATCTACAACTCTCTTCCCTCAGCTCTCCCGAGTGCTTGGCTGGTTTCTCTGGAGATGCTCTGCTTTGTGTCAGAATGATTTGTACATGTCTTATCTTGCTTATTACCTGCAAGCCTCAGGAAGAGAGACTGTCCCTCTTATTTGTATGACACTTGGAGTTCCAGACATAATATCTTACAATGATGGGGCTGGTAAATATTCACTGTGTTGAATTTTATGATAATCATGATTTCCAGGAACAGGTACCCTAAGTCCATTTACTTTCTCACTGTTAAATACAGTCACAATTACATGATCCAATTACACAGTGGTTTCTCTATGAGTAAGTGCTATTGGCTGCTGCTTCTTCAGGTAGCCTTTCCTATCCTTTTGGGTACTGAACCATTTTCTAAGGCAACGGTCATTTATCTCTGCAGAAAATATCACTCCTGCATCTTCCTCTGCAAGCTCCCTGTCACCACAGTGGGTAGCTGAGGCCCTTTACCATGGCTCTGTGGCTTCAGTCTGCAGACACTCAGCAGAGCGTCTCTAACGCGTTTTCCCTATCCTGGTGAAGGCTGGTAGTTCCCTATATTTCCTACTGTATAAAGCCACTGGGTTCAGTTTGTGGTTGTTCCTCCTAATGTCACCTGCCCATAGGCTGCTGTCCACCTCTGAGTCTTTTTCATGGAAGTTCTCACAAGCTGCCACACACTTCCGTTATGTTTCCTCCTAGGGAAACAGTCCTATGTTCCACTTGCCTTCTGCTTTCAGCCCTATTGGCTCTGACTTAGGAGAGACACCACTGGTCCTCCTGTCCTCTCACCCTCCAGTCAAGTCTCTCCTGGGCACATGTTCAGAGCTGGTATCAATTCAGATCTCAGCCTTCAAAAATGACACTGCAATCTAGTTGACAGCTAGGTCTTTAAATTGCTTTTGCATTTCTCCTGCTGTGCTCAAGGTTGCTCAGCTTCTCTTTAGGCAGCGCTACATATGCACAGGCTTCCCCAAACCAGGGGCCAGTCTTGGGTAGGAAGAACCTTCCTCTCTGGAAGGAGGCCGAGCCCTCAGGATTCTCAGGTTTGGAATGATGGAACATTGACTCAACTTGGGGCTATAATCACAAAGGAAAGTGAGGGCAGTCTTGGAACAAGGAGATGGAGTGTAAAGTGATAATGGAGTACAAAACATGTGCCTGCCTCCCAACCCTATGTCCCTCAGATACCTAGCAAATGGCAGGAACAGAAACACAACAGGGTATTGTCAAACTACACTGATGACCACACCGAGCCAGTCAACAGGAAAAAAGGACACATTAATGAGACACATACTAGCCCTACTGGTGAAAACTCGGACCATTACACTTCACCTGACAGGTGGAAGGGTCGCCGCATCCTGTAGGAACTGCTGCAATGAGAGTGCTATCATCGGTGTAGCTGAACATTCTGTATTGACTTCAAGCATGAAAATTTACTATCTAATCAAAACCATCATGATTAATACTTAGCAGCATTATATCCGATCAGGAAGCAACACTTTGGGCTTAATTGTGAACACGGAACTTTGTACCCAGTCATGGGAAGTACAATGATGACTGGAAACTCTGGCTTGCAGTGGCAGGCCCCCTTCCCTGGCCTCGTTCCTAATGTAAAGGTAACGGAGGGTGTGGTTGTGAGACCGTGGACATAGAAGGTTAGTGGCCAGCTTTCTGGGCCACCTGAGCTGGCAGCCTACGAAGAAGGCACCTGCTGCCGGAGTCTGGCTGCTAAGTGCAGGAAAGAAGCTCTGGTGCCAGGGTTCACAGCCTTGCAAATACAATAAATATTTTGTCCCTCCACCCAGGAAGCACACACGGAGTAAAATGAATTATTGCTCTTTTGGAATAAACAGTAATGTTCTCTGGGTGAGGAGCCAACTGGCAGTGTAAAGGTTGGGTTAATCAGACACAGGGAAATTTCTGATTAATTGGACAATTACTTCAAATTCTGAGTGAGCCAAGGCAATGTTTGAGAGATATCCTGACAAACTGGGAATACATTCAATAGCCTGAGGGAACATTTGTTTAAGTTTATAAGTGTTAAAATAGACTGGGATTGGGAGTCCAATTTTTATAGTCTCATGTTCCCAAATGTTTAGGGACTGTAGCTATTCTTTAAGGCCAAACTCACTCAAAATTATTTTGGTTTTGAACAAGTATGGCAAACTTGTCATTCTCATGAAGTAATTGTGGACCCAAGAACATGGCAAAATGAAAATGTAGGGATCGGCAGGGAATAATCGTCACATTTCATGGACTGGCCAGGATCCCTAGACAAGACTGTATAGGGCACGATGCATGTGCACTCTGCTCTCTCCAGAGAGTCTGCAAGCACAGCCTCACCTGGTGGGGGCGTGTTTCTGTTCCTCCTCCTCGTCCGTGTCACTGCTGATGGTGATGACACTGACCGTGGGGCTGGGGGTGTCTGGGATGACAATCGTCTGCCGCTGTCGTTCCCTGGTGCTGCTGGAGGCCACATCGCCCCACCCACAGGTGACTGAGGTGCTGCAGGCTGGGCTGCTGTGCACCATGGCACACCGTGGGGGAGTGTTCTCCTTGACACGCTTAGACCGCTGAGGGGAGCTGGTAGCCTGGGAAGAGGTCACCTCACAGGTGGAGACATTTCTGCAATGACAAAACACAAACTTACAGAGGAAAGTCAGGCCCCATATCTCCATCCAAGGGGCCCAACTCTCAGAAGACACCAGATTTACCAAATTTCCACAGAAAAAAGTCTGAAGCCCAGGCCAGTTGGCCTCCATCTGTGACAGGAAATGTGCCTCTAGAGGCCTTTAGTTAGTTACTATAGGACCTCAGGTTAGAACCTCAGCTGGGCCTTCTCTGGGCTCTGGTTTGGGTCCATATATTTGTTCTTGAGAGTTGGTCTTCTCAAGTGAGGATTTTAGCTATCTCATCTGACATGGCTGCACAGGATAATCTCCAGGATTAAACTCCAGCTTTTGGCTTCATCTAGTCCTCCCTCGATGGTACCTGAGTCTTGTTTCAGGAGTGGTGAAAAAAGTGGTGTTTGCCACACAAGGGTTTGGTTTCCTTGCTGATGGCTGGTTTATTATTTCATTGTTCCCCTGCCCCCTTCAGTGCTGGGGACTGAATCCAGGTTCTCACAGATGCTCTACTATGGAGCCACACTGCTAGCCCTTAAACACTGCGAGAGTTTCTAGGACCTCAGTGGTGGGTGTGTGCTTGTGTGTATGCCAGAGGTCAGCCCAGGTGTATGTTCCTCAGGAGCTGTCCATCTTCTTTTTGAGACAAGGCTCTCCTTGACCAGAGCTCACTGATTTAGTTGGTTGCCCAAGCTCCCGGGATCGGCCTGTCTCTGACCCCTGCCCGCAACACTTGACTGACGGGCGTGCACTGCCATGCTCAGCTTCTTATGCAGGGTCTAGGGACTGAACTCAGCTCCTGATGCTTGAGTGGCATGCATTTAAAGATGGAGTGATCTCCCAGCCCCTCGGCTCAGCTTCCCCTTCTTTCTCTTCTGGGAAAACCTATGGCCATTCAGACTTGTGTACAATGGAAAACAAAACAAAAAATCTTTTTGGATTTTGACCTGAGCCTCATGGGAGGCTTATCAATGTGAGTTGTAATAAAAAAAAAAAAAAAAAAAAAAACTGGGACAAATGCAAGACACGCTTTAAAAGGGACTTTTAAACAAATTATGTATAAACCAAATCTGAATACTGTAGCACAGTTCTAACTGTTTTAAAATTATTTACTAGTTTTAGATTTATTTATTATTTCATGTGTATGAGTGTTTTTCCTGCATGTATGTGTATGCCTGGTGCCCTAGGAGTTCAGAAGAGGGTATCAGATCCCTTGGGACTGGAGTTACAGATGGTTGTGAGCTGCCATGGGAGTTCTGGGAATCAAACACGAGTCTTCTAGAAGAGCAGCCAGTGCTCTCAACTGGGGAGCCATCTCTACAGCCCACCAAAAGGGACTGTTTAATTTGGATCGATGAACCTGAAATTCTACATTAGTCCTGGTAACTTTAGGGAACAATTACCTTCTTTTCTCCCTATCAAACCCTTCGTTGATCCTGGTTAGGACCTATGTGGTGAAGACCAAAGTCAAAAGAGAATAAATCTTTGGCCCTGCTATGTCCTTAGAGAGTCCAGTACCTTTAAGTGAAGGGACAGAAGTAAAATGAAAATAGTTTAGTGAAGGTGAACTTGATTTTGTCCATAGCTGACATCAGTTGCATTTGTAAAGTCCTCTCTGGAGCTGGGAGTAATGATTTCTGGTTAGACCATCGTTTTTGCATGTTATAGCTTTTATAGTTTCAGAACTTACAGCATGTCTACAGGAAAAAGCATGTCTGCTTCATTACTACACAAGGATAGTCATCTGTGAGGTTTCTCACAGTTTTGCTGGAGACTGATCTTCCAGCACTCAGGAGGCAGAGGCAGGTGGATCTCTGTAAATCTGAATCCAGGACTCATCTACATAGTGAGTTCTAGGCCGGCCAGAGCTTCAAAGTGAGACCCTGTCTCAAAAACACTAATAACAACAAAAAGAATTGAAGAGATGATTTGCACTGCGACTATGTAGGTTTTGCCCTACATAAGCAGTGTGTTCACCTGAAGCAGCTGGGTGGTGGTGGTGGGGGATTTGCTGAACTGGTTGTGGGCCAAGGGTCCTGACTATACCTACTCAGCAGGGTGGTCACAAGAATGCTAAGCTCAGTTCTGTCTGATCAGCATTCTAGTAGGGCACCAGGCTGAGCCTGATGGTGCATAGAGATCAAAGCAGTGGTTTCTGTTGCCTCCAATGACACAGGCATATTGTCACAGGGCTGCCACACAAAAGCATTCTGGGGAGCTACCACTGATCTAAGCAGAACTTCCTTGTGTTATCAGAAATACCCTAACAAGGGATTATAAAGAAGGATGCCAACTTGAGGGAAGTCAGCCCTTTGAGTTATCTTTTGAATAAGAATGAAAGAAGGCAGATCTAGCTTCTGGCACCTGGCTATGTGAGGAAGAAGAAAAGAAAATTCACCAGCATGATGGATAGACTTGACACATGGGGAAGAGGAACCTCAGAAAAACTGTGACCATCAGACTGACCTGTGGGTATGCCTGTGGGGAACTTTTCTTGTTTGCTAATTGATTTAAGAAGGCCCAGCTCACTGTGGGTAGTACCAGCCCTATGCAGGTGGGCCTGCACAGTAAAAGAAAGGTAGTTAAGTATGAATTTGGGAGCAAGCCAGTAAGCAGTGTTCATTCATGGCCTCTGCTTTTAGTTCCAGCCTTGGCTTTCCTGGATGATGGACTATAACCTGTAAGATGAAATAAACTCTTTCCTTCCCAAGTTGCTTTTGTCCAGAGTGTTTTTATTACAGACACAGAAAAGCAAATTAGAATAACTACATTCTTTATGTACCTGATTTCTCTTGTTCAATCCATCCCAAATAAACAAATATGTGCATCAAATGCACCAGGCATTGTGGGAGCATTTCTGTATTTGCACAATCTAAATCTGTTTGACCAGCTATAGGCTGTGGTTTTGCTCCTGTTTATTTGTTTTTAGAGTGGAGCCTAGAACCTCTTTTTAAAAATGTCAGGTTTAGCCGGGCGGTGGTGGCGCACGCCTTTAGTCCCAGCACTCGGGAGGCAGAGCCAGGTGAATCTCTGTGAGTTTGAGGCCAGCCTGGTCTACAGAGTGAGATCCAGGACAGGCATCAAAACTACACGGAGAAATCCCTGTCTCGAACCCTTCCCCCCCCCAAAAAATGTCAGTTTTATTGAACTCCACAGTTGCTACTATATACACTAAAAGTCTCCCTTCTGAAGTGTTCGGGAAGTTACTAATATATAGTTAGAAACTTCACCTACAACCCAGATATGGAGCTCTTTTTACCACCTTCCCAGGAATTCCCTTCTTCATATCCAGTCTCTGGTACTGCTAATTTATCTCTAGGTTTGCCTTCATCAAAGTGACACGGAACACGGAGCCTTGTGTCAATCTTGATGGCTTAAGAGTTCAGGGGGATGGGAAAGATTAGCAGCCCACCATTAAGCATTTGGAAGTCACTACAGTTATATTTAAGCAACCAGCCAAATGTGTTCATGTGGGAGCAATTCTGTAGTTTCATGATCTAGATCTAACTTGCTAGCTATACAGCTTATTTTTAAGTTATGAGTTGTATTTCTGACCTCAAATCTCAAAGAAAGTGCATTTTCTCCTATTTTTGAAAAAGATATCTTGGTAATTTGTATTCAAATGGAAACTCAGAGAACCACTGTTTCTACAAAAGATGACAGATTGTGTGGCTGACTTTAGTCAGACTTTGAACCTCCTCATGACTCACCTGTGCACTTCTTTATAAAGTCTAGTTTCAGCTAAGAGCCTTGCTAGTTCATTTTAGCCAGAGGCCCTCACCATCTTCTTGATATCTGATCAGATTCCTCATCCTCCACTGTCCTTGGATGGCGGCTAATCACTGTCAGAGAATCCTGGTAGGATGGTTTAGCCACAATCCTCCAGTTTCTGTTGTCTCCTATTCGTTTTTTCCCACACAACCTAGACACTACTACTCCTTGGCTGCAAATTCTCATTGCCCATGCTATGTGTAGAGCTGAGCCCACTTTTCCTCCACTGCAGTATTTTTGTACACAACCCTGTGGTCTCAAGTGAAATCTGCCTTACTGTGCTTTATCACTTTTTCTTTAATAAAAAGGGCTGAAGCATTCAAGATATCAGGCACAGCATGACTTCAGGCTTCTACCTCAGAGTGCCAGAGGGACAGGAACTAGAAAGAGTGAGAGGCAGGGTTGCATTTGCACAGAGCCCAGAGAGAGCTTTCAGCAAACCCTGGAGGATGTACTGTAGATGTCCCCCAGCTCTTTCAGGAAGAGCTGCTCTCTGCACCATGCTGGCTGGGATAGTGCTCCAGCAATCCCTACCTCCAAGCAGGGCTTAGCATTTCAATCTTCTGGGGTTTCTGGCTACCAAGGATCTCAGCACCTACCTCACAGATGACTGGTGCTGCTTACTCTTCCTGGAGGAGGTGGTGCTGGTTGGTTGCTGCCTCATCACATGGGCTACACCCACATTTAAGGGCTGCGCTGCTGGAAGGGTCACATGTCCAGTCAAGAGTGTAGGCTGCTGCATGATGGGATTGTAATGGCTTCCATGAGCATGTGTGTTCCTGAAAGAAAAAAGGGAGCAGAAGGCCCCTTAGTGGGTTGGTTTTTTTTTTTTTTTTTTTTCATAGAAACTGAGCTCTTTGATAAGATGAGGCTTCTTCCCAGATAAAGGCTGACCACTGTTAGCCACCTCACAGTGTAGTGAGAGAGAACTGAAGAGATGAGCCTTGTCAGGTGAGTTTGCATGTGGGCTTCCCAGAACTGTAGAATGAGAGTCCTGTGCTGAGGAAGCAGGAGAAATCAAGCTGCTTGATGAGAACCTGGACTTTCAAGGGGGAAAGAATGTCAAGTTCTAGACAGAGAGGATAAAGAGCTCCTCTGGCCTTTAAAGTCCCCGGACGGGTGATTGTGCTGAACATTAGAATGCACATTTTGTTTTTGAATTTATATAGCAACTGAAATGGGCTCTTCTATTCTGCTTTGTGAGGTAAGCAGGATGTCTTAGAAATACCATTTTATTAATGAGGAAGTTGTAGTTAATGTGAAAAACAAACTGGTGACGGGGAGCCATGTGTTTCTGGCGTTAGGAGTCATTAATGTTCTTCTGAATTCCCTCAGTAGCTAACACAATGCTCAGGCATGCAGCAGCTGATCAGTTAATTACACGCTTGCTGAATGAACAATTAGATTAACTGAAGGGTGACTAGACATGTATAGAGTTTGTATTAAATCAAAATTAATAACAGCTATCTACATGCAGAGAAATATGATGGCAGCCTGCATCCTGGAAATGAGTTACATTTTAAAGTCTTACCATCTAGGCTGGATGGTGCTTACAGCCTTGTTTTCCAATAGAAACATTTAAAGTGGCGATTAATTCAAAGATTTGTCCATAAAAGCCCATTTAACACACAATAAAATTAAAAGCTAAAGAATTCATATAAACTTTAAAAAAATCAAATTCCATCTTTGTAACTTGAAGGGTAAATAAGAGGAAACGAAAGATGAGCATCTTAGAGTGATTTCGGTAGTGTTTAGACACAGACGGCCTTTGGCAGTGGTTGTGATGGCTTCTTCCTGCTGTTTACTTCCCCACAGACAGACCCTTTCTCCTGGAAACAAGGGCAGCACTGGGGCTCCTCTTTTGTTTTCTGGTCATGGTTATGAATGCTCTTTGGCCCACAGTGAAATGCAGAGACCGGGAAGATATGGAGATTACCAGCTAAGAGATGGGAGAGAGGTGGAAGAAGGCAGAGGAAGAAAATAGGCATGAATCAGTGCGTGACTATTGCTGAGACTGAGCTCTAACGGCTGAAGACAAAGGAAAATATGATGTGGTGGTGGTGGTGGCATCTTTCAGAAGAATAAGGGGGAGGGGAACCCAACCGTAGGTCAAATAGCTTTCCACTTGGCTGCTAGTGCTAATGAGCTTGAAGAAAGGCAATCCTGCCGAGTGAGAGCCGCTGTGAATGGGTGAAGGGAAGACGCCAAGCTTATTCAGTCTGTAATGTTCAGGCACGGCTACACTGCATATTAAAGACAGGCCAAGTGCTGTGTGTTCCATTTTAGTTGACACCACCTCTACCCCGCTCCTCACCGCCCCACAGTCCTGTGAGGTAAGCATCATGACCCCACTTTATTGAAAAGAAAACTGAGGCCATAAAAATCAAATAACCTGCCCCAGGTCTTGAAGAGCCAGAATAGAAACCAGTTTTGCCTGGTTTCAAAGTAATTCCATTGAGTGCAGATTGCAGCCATGGGGACAGCCCAAATGTTCCCCTCCTGTTAGTAGTCAGAAAGTAGTTTTACATGGCCAAGGAGAAAGCTGCATTTGATATGATTCAGGGGACTTACTTAGTCACCTGCCAACCTTTTCCCAAGAGTTAGTTACTTATTTAGACAGTTTCACTATGTAACTCAGGCTGGCCTCAAACTTGTGACCCTGCCTTCTAAGATTTCAAATACATACTACCACACGCAACCCAAGAACTCTATGCTCAGAAAAGGAACTATGGAGACCCTCAGGGTGGTATACAGACAGACTACCAGAGGGTAGCAGAAGGAGGAACAGCCCAAAGGGGCCACAGAGCTGGGGGCAATTTGAGAGGACTGTCACATGGCTCTGTACTGGTCAAGGAGGGCATTGTGGTGGTGTTGCGATGAGGGCCAGAGGAAGAGTGACGAGTGCTTATGAGAACAGAGGAGGAGAGTGTCCTTGAGGAAGTCAGTGAGCTGCCTGGGCAGCTTTGGAAACATGCAGGGTGCTGGCAGGCAGTGGCTGGAGTCCCTGGGGTCTGCAGAAGGTGAACTCTTATCCCTGAGACACACTGTTAACTGAAGAGGCACACTGAACAAACATGTTGGAGCTTATCCTTCCAAATACATCTCATCTGTCAAGCTTTCTCTGGGGAGCTCAGACAGACAGGCACCTATGTCTCAAAACTTCATGAGAACACTTTTGAGAATTGCTTAGGGCTTTGGGGACTCCCTTCTGTATTCCTTCACTGGTGACGAGTATTTGCTTTCTGAAAGGAACTTAATTCTGAGAAAAACCCAGCCAGGCCTGGTGAGTTGCACTGGTGTTTAAAAGATTTAACTGAGTTTTGGGTAGAAAATGACGGCTAACTATAAATTAATCAAGTTAAATCTTTGGTACCCCGGTATATTGTTAAACCTCCTCCCCTTACACTGCGGCCATAGCCCATACGATGTTCTCTGTCAGTAGTGGACACAACAACTCTCATCCCAGAAACACTGCCCGACCCAGGAGGGTTTCCTGTTTACCTCCAGTCGGCCAGTTGCTGAGTGCCTGCCATGGTCTCAGGAATCACAGCCGCATGCTGCACTGACGTGTGGGTGGCCACGCCGGTCAGCTGCTGCCAGGCTGGAGGAAGCAGGATCTGTTGGGCCCCACCTGGCCAGGCCTGCTGTAAGACAGAGGATATTCACAATCATTACATTTTGTTAATTACCTAGTTGATTTGCATGAGTCCAGAACTTAATCTGTGTGTGGACTGTGCTAGATCTTGTAATGGGTACGAAAGTGTAAACTGGTTGTTGGCTTCAAAAAACCAAGGGAAAGCTGGAGAGATGGCTCAGAAGTTTAGAGCACTGACTGCTCTTCCCAGGATTTGGGTTCAATTCCCAACACCCACATGGTGGCTAACAACTGTGTCTAACTCCAAGATCTAACACCTTCACACAGATACACATGCAGGCAAAATACCAATGCAAATGAAATAAAAGTAAATTATATATATATATATACACAAACACAAGGGGGACAACAGATAAGTAGGTATAGGGCTACAGAGATATTTGGAAGGAATTTATTCATCTTCAAGATGGTTTCTTAATGAACTTGCTCTATTGAACAACACTCCAAGTTCTAAAAATCCATCTACTGACTTGTTCTGTAAACTGTGTGCAAAAGACTGAGCTAATTGAACTGGGTTAGATGGGGATAGCTCTTTGCCCTCAGGAAGACGTCTATCTAGTATCCTAGATTTGATACTTGACTTTTATAAGTTAGCATGTCGAGTCTCACCTTACGGATTCGATTCCCACTTTATATAATGTGGAGACCATAAACTATCTGGTGCTGGCCTATACCTGAGAGAAAGTGGTATAAAATAATGAACTTAGCTATGACTTCAGCTTAAATGACAAATACCTCAATTCCTTAAAGCTTGCAGGAACTAGTAGGAACTCACTGCTTCCATCTTCACAGTATGAAGACATGTTATGCTTTTTCCCTTAATGACTAATTGATGGGTACGCACATGTGCAATGCGCTTTAAGTTCTCTATGCCTCCTTCTCTCCTCTGCTTGTTTTGGTCATTCAATGATTCTCATTAAACACAGCTGGGCAAAGGTGGATACCTAAAGGACCACCACTAAGTGAAATGCTTCTTGGATGGGTCAAGGACCTAAGGGTGTTGTTGAATATTCACTTACACTGTGATTGGTTTAATAAAAAGCTAAACAGCCAATAGCTAGGCAGGAGGTATAGGCAGGACTTCCAGACAGACAGAGCTCTGGGAGGAAGAAAGGGAGAGTCGCCAGCGGCAGAGGAAGCAGGACATGTAGGAGGAGAGGTAAAAGCCATTAGCCTCAAGGCAGCACATAGATGAATAGAAATGGGCTAATTTAAGTTTTAAGAGCTAGTTAGAAACAAGCCTAAAGTAAGGCCGAGCTTGTGTCATTATTTGGAAGTTGGCTGGCAGGACAGAAAAACTCATTACATGAGGGGTTTGATTTCTCAGTTATCTCTCTTTCTATGAAGTCAAACATGACTAACATATCTAACATTTTCTAACTCAGTGCTCCACTGACTGGGCATGTGTTTTAATATGTATGTTCTGACTCTTGTTTAAATAAATATTTCTATAAAGAACTACGATTTAAGTCAAGACTTAATAAGCATGATAGAAGCACATTTCAGATCTGCCATTTTCTGTTTCATCCTTCTCAGGTTATTGGTGTGGCCTGTGACTCTCATACACATTTTGATACTGCTTGTTTGCTTACTGATCTATTGTGATAGAGGCAGAAAGCTCAGAGACCACTGATTACACCATAAATACTTAATGTCAGCTGACAAAATGAAAAGTGATTCTATAAGTTTATTAATCATAGCTAACTGTATTTCAAGTCTACTAGTTCACAAAGGGGAAACATAACTGGTAAAACAACTGTCAGTTCAAAATACTGAATGAGCCCAGTGTAGTGGTGTGCACCTTTAGTCCTGGGACTCAGGAGGCAGAAGCAGGTGGATTTTTGTGAGTTCAAGGCCAGCTTGGTGTACATAGTAAGTTCTAGGCCAGCCAAGGTTCATGTTGAGACTGTATTTAAACAAACAAACAAACAAACGAACGAATGAACAGTTTCACTGCCAGTTAAGATTTTGACTGCTTTGTGATCTGGAACTCATTTCCAATTCTATGAATTGGAATTTTTATGAGTTTTGACTAACGTCATTAAAAAATGTATCTTGATATCAAGATAAAGTTATCTTTTTTTCTCCCCATTTCCTTGAATTTTACATTCAAAGCCATAAGTGAAAAGGCTATTTTTTTAAAACCTTTTTCATCGACTGTGAAAGTGATGCTTACAAATACAATCAACTCATTCAGATGACATTACATCAAGCATCTGTAATTTATTATGACTACTACTAAGAATAGAACTAATATTTCTTTTAAAAAATTATTATTATTCTGTGTGTCTGTAGGACGTGTGGGTGCATACATGCATTTGGAGGTTCTGAAGACAACTTTTGGGAGTCAGTTCTTGGTCCTCTCTTTCTATTTTGTGATTCAGGAATTGAATTCGAGTTACCAGGCTTTCAAGGCAAGCACTTTTAACTGCTGAGCCATATTGCTGTCCTCCTCCCCTTTCTGAGAAAGAATCTTGGTTCTGTATCCCAGACAGCACTTGAGTTCAAGATCCTCCTTGCCGCAGTCTACCAAGTGCGGGG
>CABHPR010126770.1:0-12835 GCA_902168415.1 Peromyscus melanophrys | reverse complement strand
CACACACACACACACACACACACACACACACACACACACACACACACCACACATTCATACTAATACTAAATAAACCTTTTTAAAGAAAGAATATTAACAATTTTAAAATCTCACTTGAGTGTGTTAGGAATAGAAAATTGCAGATCAGTCTACTCCTCTCACCTAGATGCAAAAATATTAAAGTATTAGTAGATTAAATTTGTGACTATGTTAAGAGAATAATGTACTATATTCAACTTAATATTATCTTAGTACCTCATGATTGATTAGTATTAGTCAGCTACAGTAAAAGAAATGTGTACACATCATTTGCTCACTCTGATTGATAAATACAAAATGTTTGTGGAATTCAGCGCCTATTTATGCTAAAACTCCAAGCAAATTCAAAACCCAGAGGAAGTGTCTACTATATAAAGGCCATGTGTAAGTGATCTACTGCTGCCATTGAGAATCATCACAACTGGAGCAGTTCAAAATTCCACTAATTTATCATCTCACTTTCTGTGTTTTGAATCCTTTATGCATTTGGCTGAAATTAAGACATTGGATTCATTTCTCTCTAGAGTCCCTGAAAAGAGATCTTTTTCCACAATTTATGTAGACTTTTGGAAAAATTCATTTTGTTACTATTGAAAAACTGAGGTTCTTATTTCCTTGGTGGCTTTTATTTGGGAGTTGTCATTAGTAGCTGGAGACTTTGGTGTAGTACTTGGAAATGGTCTCAAGCAGTGGTGCATGGAACCCTTCTCATTCCTGGAATCTCTGTGAGTTCCCTTTTTGTTACAATTCTCTTACATATCTGGCCACATTTACTCAGAGTAAGTGATCTCTTAGTATACTGGGGCTAGGATAATAGCTCTCTTTTACAACCACAGCCTTTGCAATATCCTTGTTGCCATATAACCTATTACATTTATGGGTTCCAGACCTTAGTGCTTGGTTATCTTTCCAGGGCCATTCTATCTACAGAATAAATAGTCAATGGCTATAATTTTGCTTTGTTTCCTCAAGATCCATGTTAAATACAAATTGAACTATTTTGTGCCAGAAGCAGAGCTTGTGCTTTCCTTGACAGCTTCTAGGTCACTAACTCATTTAGTCTACAGCACGGTCAGTCCCAGTATTTCACTTACACAAGCAACTCCTAGTGACGATCTCCACACCGACTAGCTGGAAAAGTCAATTTGCCTTCCCTACATACCTCCACAACCTACAGTGACTACACAGGCATATCACAGTCACCACAGTATGAATCCAGGAAATTCATGATTCATAAAATTAACTAGTTATAACCTATAAGAAACCTGTTGGAATAATGCCTTAGATAAAAATAAAAGCTTTGACCTACTGATCTATTTTCACTGTATTGCCAGGCAACTGCTGATTGTGCATGGCTGCTCCAGAAGGTCTCTGCCTTCCTATTGAGTTTATGACACATATCACTCTTCTTTCCAGGATTTGCATATATAATGCTACATATTTCTTTATTTCTTCCCTTTCTTTTAACCTCCTCTGTGTCTCACTTTACTAATTCCATCAAACTTAGGTTTTATTCTACTTAGGGTACTCTTGGAGAGTGCCTGTCATGGTAGAAATTAGCAAGACATTTACCAGACAAGAGTCATTAAGGGAATTTGCTAGTGTAAAAAAATGAATGAGTCAGATACTTCAGCACATTATAACTATCTCTTGGAACTCTGACAGTTCAGTGCCTAAACTTGAGCCACAGGCTGAATTAAGCCCTTAAAGCTGAATTAGCAGAAATTTATGATGTAGAATCCATAAAACCTGCACCAAATTCTGACAATCAATTAGAAGAAAAATGCATTTCTTCCCTCTAAAGTCAGGAATGAGAAAAGTCCACTTATTCTCATTAATTTCAATTAGTACATGAGATGCAAAGCTCCCCTTTCTTAAGAGGAAAAAATAAATTTCTCAGATATGAAGGAGAAGTAAGAAAGCTCTTGTTGGTTGTGGTTAACATAATTATTTACACAGAAAAACGCCAAGAATTCTACTTACCAGCATCCTATAAGCCAAATGCATTTCTTCAAAAGACAGTATTCAACATTATTCATGGAAATGTAAAATGGTTCAGTCACTGTGGAAAGTACTTTGGCAGTTCCTCAAAAGGAACAGAAAGATTATAAAAGTTAGAGGATCAGGGAGTTTGCTATGAGTTTGTGTCTCCTAGGAATGTCAGAAGCTACACCCATAAAGTCTTACTAACAACTACACAAATACCAGCTGAACAAGGATAACAACAATAGTCATGTCAAAGAGGATGGGTAAAGACCAAGAGGCTTCAACCCTATACAAAGAACTGTAGGCAACTAAGAAATGCTGAGAGTGGGAGAAATAGTTTTCCCCAGAGAAGGGCACACCATTGGTCATCCAATACCAACTGGTCAACCCTAAAGACATTCATATGAATAACATTATACAGACTGAAAAGGTCATATTTAGGAATACATATGTATAATGCATATTAGCATGCAATAACAGTAAATGAAAAAGAGGCCGTGAAATTGAAAGAGAGCATATGTAGACATACATACATATGTATATATGTTTGCAGGAAAGAACGCGAAAGGATAAATGTGATTGTATTATAATCTCATAAAGAGAAGAGAAAGAAATTAAACATAAGATTAACCAGTACTGCTACTTCTAAGCATAAACCAAAAATAATTGAAATCACCTTTCAGACAGCTAAAATGCTGAAGGTAATGAAGGAGCTATCAGAAGAAGAATGAAAACACAATATGGTGTGCATGTATATATGACTGAGTAAACTATAAAAATGAATGTAATTTTGACACATATTAAAACATATACAAATCCTGAAGACATTTTGATAAAAGTAATAACCCAGACATAAAACAAGTATTGTGTGAATCCAATAATATGAAATAGCTACAGTCAAATTCATATAGATAATTAGTAGAGTAGAACCTATCAGATTGAATACACTTCTCATTTTTCAAGATAAAAACTTTAAAATCAACAAAAAATAACATGAATATACTTAAGACTGTGGGATGATTCAGTTAAAATGATTAAGATAATTAATTTCATTATAAATAGATATTTATAATCCAAAGATTTAAGCATCTGAAAAATAGTAATTAGTAGAATAAAAACGTATATTTGGAAAAAAAAAAGGAGCATCTATCCTTTGAATGTAGCAACTGGATTGTTATCATCTACAAAGCTCACAATTGTGAATACAATGATGTTATCAAAATTACAAATTTATTTCATAATGTTTCAAGTAAGTTTATGTTTTTGTGACATACTGCATTCACAGATATCTTGGAGTGCCTGTGGCACAGAGGTAACAGGTTGGACATCTGTATCAATCTAACCTAAATCAAACTTACATGTTATTCAGATTTTTGGTTGTCATGACAAAATATATGGCTGTAACAACCGAAAGTAGAAAGCATCAGAGGTTTAAGCCTATGGCCCAATGATTCTTTTGCTTTAACTCTTGTGAAGTTGACAATCATCTCTCTCTCTCTCTCTCTGTGTGTGTGTGTGTGTGTGTGTGTGTGTGTGTGTGTGTGTGTGTGTGTGTGTCAAAGTGACATTGCTTGTCTCCTGTTGACCAGGAAGTAAAAAGTACTGGAAGGTGCCCACAACAGAGTATATATTTCTATGAAACTCTGCCTGTGACCAATAACTTCTATATAGGATGTATTTTTGATAGATTAAGCCATTGATCAGACTAGTGTTCTCAGGATCAATCATTTCCCAGAATACAGTCTCCTAACAACCAAGTCTTTAACACAGGAGCTTTTTATGGTACACTTCATATCATAACAATGTATAAGACCTGTACATCAGAAACCTGAACAATGATATTTTCTTTCAGAAACTAAGAAATACCCATAGACATGGAGGTACATAGGATCTTAGATAAAAAATATATACTTTAAATATTTTGATTCTTTTAAACTACTGTATAATCACAATAGAACAACAGAACCTTGCCAGGAAAGTTTTAAGCCAAATTTAAAATTCAACTAGAAACAAACAAGCAAAGAAAACAAGAATAATCAAAGGTACCTTGTGGAAGGAAACAAATTTTGACAATATAAACTATCAGATATATGGATATGTTATTAAAAAAAAGGTACTGAGGCAGTCTTATAACAGAAAATTCACAGAAGCATAGGCAAATAGATTAGACAAAAGAGCCAAGAAAGAGACCTACATATACACAGTCTTTTGAATTAAGACAAAGGGATACTGTAATAAAACATAGAAAATGTGTCTTCTAAAATCTGTGCTTGGTCAATTGTATATCCAGATGGAAAAATATCACTGACAAGACTTGTGAGTATCAAACCATATGCTAGGGATCTACAGGGAATTCCTGAAGTAGCTCCACAGAGACATGTATTTGAATCTCCAGGGTCTGTTACTTCACACAAGATGTGATATTATGCAGATCTCACAGGCTTGTCTCATTTCCCTTTGAGGACCTCATCCACTGGGAATACACTCATCATGGTCCTAGATTCATCTTGAGGCTCTGCAGCCACTATGTGTTTCCCAAGAGGTTGGGCCTAGAACTCTTAGCATAATTCAGAAAGTAATGAACCAGAAATTATCATTTATCAGATATAGTATTAAAGAGTATTCACAAATATTTGAACAAATTAATAAGCATTTAAAAGAAAAATACTGTCAACTTTGCAGGATCTAGAGTTACCTAGGAGATAAGCCTCTGGGCATATCTATGAGAGATCATCTAGATTAGGTTATACTCTGAACAAGCCTGTGTGGCATATATCCAGACTAGGTTAATTGGGATGGGAAGACCCACCCAAACTTGCAGACCCAACAAGTGGAGAAAGAGACCTGAGTACTATTCTTCACTACCCTCTCCTTCCTGACTACAGACACAATACGGTCAGCTGTCTCAGACTCAGGTCACCATGGCTTCCCTGCCACAATGAACTATAACTTTAGAGCTGTGATCCAAAATAAACATTTCTGTGCATAAACTACTTCTTAACAGGCATTTGGTTACAGCAAGCAGACAAGTAACTGATGCAGTAAATTGGTACTGAGAAGTAGGGCCACTGTTACGATAAATCTGAAAACATATTTGCAACACAAATCTTGGCTTGTTCTGTTTCTCTGATCTTTCAGCGTTCACCCCAAAATCTGGCTCCCGAGTTTTTTTTTTTTTTTTTTATTTAATAAGACCTTTTAAGATTTGTGCTACATCTGGTGCCCAACTTGTCGGGTACAGATTCACAAAAAAGCTACTTGCCTGTGGCCTTGCAGGCTCCAGCTCAGGCCCAAGCTGCATGCAGCTGGATGTAGTGGTGCATGCCAGTAGGATTTGCTAAAGGAGACAGAAGCAAGAGGATCCCAAGTTCGAAGTCAGCCTAGGAGGCTTGCTGAGGAGAAGCTGTTGCTAGGTCTGGGCCACAAACAGTGGTGGCAGGACCATGGAAGTAGTGGCTTCTGCTCTGAGCTACAAGCTGCTTCTTATCATGTTGGTGGTGATGGTGACGCTGCTACCAGAAATGAAGGGTTTACCTGTTTTTTTTTTTTTTTCAGAGAACAATTGCCAGGACCATCATGTTACAAGAAAGCATTAGTAAAGGTCAGTTTGGAGAAGTTTGGTGAGGCAAATGGTGGGGAGAAACTGCTGTGAAGATATTCTCTTCTAGGGAAGAATGTTCATGGTTCTGAGAGACAGACATTTATCAGATTGTGATTGCTCCAAACCACAGAGGAGGGAAAAAAATCTGCAGGGAACCATGATCATGCCTAACAGCAATTTTGAAATCTTCAAAAGGATAACAGGATCCCACAACAACGATTCCACATGGACAATAATAATATCACTAAGCTGACAAATATCACCCAAAAATCAGCTTTGGACTACAGACTGTATAGCACAATTTTGAGATGGCTAGCTGATATCATCCAGCCTCACAGACTACATGAACAAGGACTTGAGATAAGACCTGCACTCTTGCATTATGTAGAGACTGGATAACAAATGATACAGCTATCTCTCGCAGGAGTTGACAATTAACCCCAAACTTTTCTTTTCAGGATCCCCTAAAGATGTCTTCGCCCCCAGAAATCAGGAAGTAATTTAAAAAAAATGATGCCCACATTCCCAAGAGGTGGGATGGGAGGTTTTTGGTCATTTGAGTTATGGATATTTTCATTGTTTATGATGGTTGGTTACAAGTTGTTAATTGTTAAAGTTCAGGAAAAAAAGCTAAACAAAGGAGATTAGATTCAGGGTTCTTGTTTTTTAAAAGAAAAAGAAAAAGAAGAAAGAGGATATAGATAAGAGGTAGAGTGCTATGGGATGGTCTGTATGTCAAACATGTTGCTTATTGGTCAATGAATAAAACACTGATTGGCCAGTGGTCAGGCAGGAAGAAGTATAGGCGGGACAAGGAGGAGAGAATTCTGGGAAGTGGAAGGCTGGGGAGACACTGCCAGCCGCCGCCATGACAAACAGCATGTGAAGATGCCGGTAAGCCACGAGCCATGTGGCAAGGTATAGATTTATAGAAATGGATTAATTTAAGATATAAGAACAGTTAGCAAGAAGCCTGCCACGGCCATACAGTTTGTAAACAATATAAGTCTCTGTGTTTACTTGGTTGGGTCTGAGCGGCTGTGGGACTGGCAGGTGACAGAGATTTGTCCTGATTGTGGGCCAGGCAGGAAAACTCTAGCTAAAGTAGAGTATTGAATCTACTCTGAAAAGTCAAAAAGAGAAGATATAAAAATTATAAGATAAAAGGTAGATCATTGAATCTACTATGAAAAGAAAAAAGAGAATATGGATATGACAAGATGAAAAGGTAGATTATTGAATCTACTTTAAAAAGGAACTACTTGTTTTAAATATTTTATATTGGATTGGAATTTTGTATATTGCATACAAATTTTGGACTCACCAAAATAGGGTAAGTAATGAAATTTTTTGTCTGAATCTGTCAAATGTTAATGGACTAGACATTGTTAATATAATTCTTGACTGTATATATTGTATATACTTACTGTATATAGTTTTTTCTTATATTACTTATAACATTTTTTAATTTTAGACAAAAAAAGGGGGAAATGTGGTTGATATATTGTGTATCCTAATAAACTTATCTGGGGATCAGAGAACAGAACAGCCACTAGATTAGACATAGAGGCCAGAAAATGGTGGCAAACAGGCCTTTAATCCTATCACTTGGTAAGCAGAGATCCGTGTGGATCTCTATGAGTTCAAGGCCACACTGGAAACACCCAGGCATGATGACACACACCTTTAATCCCAGGAAGTGATGGCAGGAAACAGAAAGGTATATAAGGCATGAGGACCAGGAACTAGAGTCTTTTTAAGCTTTTAGGCTTTTAGAAGCAGTTCAGCTGAAATCCATTTGGGTGAGGACTCAGAAGCTTTCAGTCTGAAGATTCCTGGAAACAGGAGCAGCTGAGGAGTTGACGAGGTGAGGTTGGCTGTGGCTTGTTCTGTTTCTCTGATCTTTCAGTGTTCACCTCAACATCTGGCTCCCGAGTTGTTTTTTTTTTTATTTAATAAGACCTTTTAAGATTCGTATTTACACATATTTCTTAGACCTTTAGAAATAGTCTGTGGGAGGAATGTTCAACACTTGAGAACTTTTGGCTTGAAAAGTTCCCTAATTTTTTTAATAAATATTTTTATTTTATAATTAATTTAATTTTACATATCAGCCATAGATTCCCCTGTCCTCCCTCCTCCCACCTCCCAATCTTCCTCCCCAATGCACCTCCCATTCCCACCTCCTTCAAGGCAAGGTCTACCCTGGGGAGTCAGTCCAGCCTGGTAGATTCAGTTGAGGCAGGTCCAGTCCCCTCCTCCCTGCACCAAGGCTGAGCAAAGTGTCTCAGCATAGGCCCTAGGTTCCAAAAAGCCAGCTCATTCACCAAGGACAGGTCCCGGTCCCACTGCCTGGGGGCCTCCTAAACAGTTCAAGCTCATCAACTGTCTCACTTATCCAGAGGGCCTGGTCCAGTTCCATGGGGGCTCCTCAGCTATTGGTTCACAGTTCATATGTTTCTGCTAGTTTGGCTGTTTGTCCCTGTGCTTTTTCCAATCATGGTCTCAATATCTCTTGCTCATATAATCACTCCTCTCTCTCACTGATTGGATCATGGAAATGCAAATCAAAACAACTCTGAGATACCATCTTACACCCGTCAGAACAGCTAAGATCAAAAACACTGAAGACAGCTTATGTTGGAGAGGATGTGGACCAAGGGGAACACTCCTACACTGTTGGTGGGAATGCAAACTTTGGAAATCAATATGGCGCTTTCTTAGAAAACTGGGAATCAACCTCCCTCAAGACCCAGCTATACCACTCTTGGGCATATACCCAAGGAATGCTCAATCATACCACAAGGGCACTTGCTCAACCATTTTCATAGCAGCATTATTTGTAATAGCCAGAACCTGGAAACAACCTAGATGCCCTTCAACTGTGCAGTTAAGATATTCATAGGCTCTTAAACAAGTTAAGATTTTCTATTTTATCTTGATAGCCCCATGTTTCCAAAGCATGATCAGAAACATATTTTATCCGTATTATCTGGTAAACTTTTGAAAATGGAAGCATTTTTTTTCCATTTTTGTAGCAGTGTTCAATCAACTGAGACTTGTGCCACATTTGATGTCTCACTCTAACTAATTATTACACATTCTAATTGCCTTTGCTTATCTGCAGCCATGGAAGGTTGTTGCTATTTTTGTGCTTTGAATGTCATTGCTATTTGAGGTTATGTTTGTTTTTCTTTAAATCATGTACCAACAAAGTGTAAGGTGAAAATTCACAGCATGTTTTCTCTTGGGTAACAAAAAAAAAAAAAAAAGGAAGGAGAAAGTGATGTTGCAAAAAAAGTATCTCAACCTTGGCATCATTGCTGATCTTACAATAACCATTTCTAAAGATGCCTGAAAGAGAACTCATGAGAGGTCAAGGTCCATTAGTGAGTGATGAAGTATACATATTAGGTCCACAAATTATGATGTTTGAAACAGGAGCAACTCACTACCTACAGTGTTACCAGAAATGCTTTGTTTTACACCATTGTTTTAATTCCTGTGTTGTCTCTTAGAAATTCTGCATGTCAGCTCAGAAATCTGTTTTAATCTGACTTTCAGTTGATTACAATATGTGCTCTAGTTTGAAAATGATTTGTAGAGAAAATTATTTTGAGAAATATAGGTGTGAAGGCATCACAGGGAAGATGTCTAAGCGTATTTAAATAGTGATGAAAGAGAGTCTGAACTGAAGAAATGTGTTGAAAATATAGTAATAAAAGTGAAATTCCACTGGATAATGTTCTTCAGCAGTCATGAGGCAATGAAATTCAATCACAGTTCAAAGCAGAGGGCTATGCACGCATTGTAATAAAATGAAAAGCAAAAAGGATGGGTTCAGATAACAACTTCTAAAATTATTAAATCCTTTTTATAAGCCAGATATCATTCTCAAATGTCCACAAGGACACATCCTTATATTGTTTCAACAACCTTGTATAAACTATTATTATTACTAACCCTTTGATGAATAGATAGAATTACAGAGGTTAAATGACTTTCCCCAAATTGTAAATAACATGTGACAATGCTAGACTTAGGACACAGACAATTGTGTTTAGAAAGAATATTCTTTATTATTATTTATTGTCACTACATTTTAATTTATTTTGAGACAGTGTCTCAATGTGTAGCTCTTGCTGGCCTATAGTTCACTATGTACATGAAAATGGCTTTAAACTCACAAAGATCCCCTTGCATTTGCCTATCAAGTACTAGGGTTAAGAGCATGTACCACCATGGTTGACTAGAGTCAAAATTTTAATCATTATATGTTGATATATATTTGATTCATGTATAGTTATTTATCATATAGATTTTTTTTGTCTCAATACAGAATCTCATGTAGCTCAGGTTGGCCTCAAATTCATCATGTTGCTGAGGGTAACCTTAAAATTATTTTTATTAGATATACTTACCTTCTGAATGATGAAATTTCAGGTTCGTGCCACCATGTCCAGCTGCTTAGTAATTTGCTACTCATCTATTTATTTATTTATTTATTTATTTATTTATTTATTTATTTATTTATTCATTTATTTATATATTAGGATTTCTATTCATAGCTTAGGATTCCTGGAAATCCCTATGTATCCCAGACTGGACTTAATTTTATGATCATCCTCCCTTAGCCTTTCATTTCTGGGATTCTAGAACGTACCATCACATCCAGCCTAAGGTAGGCTTTCACATGACAGAATTCCTGTGGAGTAGCTTGTATTTCCCCCCAAGAAATATGTGGAGAATGAGTCAGATGGAGAGATCAGATATTTAAACACAATGGAGATGATTAAAAAACAGAGGAGATAAAAGAAAATTGAATTTAGTAACTGGTTATTTACAATCCATCCCAAATACTATTCATAATGTTTCTTCTGGTGGTAAGCAGCTGTCTATAACCAAGGAAGCACAAGAACAGTGTTTAATAGGTGGTTCAGATTTTGCCAAAATGTTACAAAAGAAAGTAGAGAAATGAGATGTTTTCTGGACTGGCATGAATTGCATAGACGTATGGAAATAACAGGCAAGCTGAATGTAGATGGAAATTAAAATATATCACTTATATTGTTAAGAAAGTTAGAAAAGAAAAATGCACATATTCTCACATCTATTTTTAATTCTCTCTTCTCTGGAAAGTCTTTAGCCATATGCATGAATATTTTACATCATTAAAGTATACCGTGCCTTCAATTTTGTCCTGCTTCTTCACTTAGGAGACAATTTTTCATTTGCTATACTTTATGTTTACCATTTTTAATGGATGTTTTAACATCCTGTATAGCATAACCTACTTGATCCTACCTGTATGTGGCACCAATAAAGCCTCCATTTTAAATTTTTATATCTTTGAGTACATAGATATTTCCGGATAGGGATTTTTCATATTTTAATAGCTTTCTCAAAGTAATTCCATGAGTGAGGTTATTAAAAGAAAGGATATGTGCAGTTCTGTTGCCTGTATGCTGATATTGCTATCTAGAATAACTATTTAAATTTCCCTTGCCACCAGAAAAGTGGGACTATGCCAGTTTCTCTACATGCCCCCATTAACACATTTTCAAAAAATGTAGTTGAATTCTTTTTCTAGCTTCTGTGAATAATAACCAACCTTTGGCCTTATTGTACTTATTACTTTTATTATTAGTCAGTTCAATAGGTTTGTATATGGATATGTGTCATATATTTCATTTTGAGTGAAATTTATTTTCATACATTTTTATTTGTATTTAGTCTATTATGGCTGGTATTGTTCTTATTTTAATAAATTTAATAAAATAAAAGTCGACCATAAAATCCTTTCCCTCAGAGATCATAAACACAATAGATTCTTGAAAAATGAAAGATAAATTCCAAACAATTCAAAGCGCTTATTTTTTATGACTTTGGAAATATTCACATATTAGTGTGGTATTCATATATGGTAGAAGAGAAATATTTTGCAACGTTAAATAATTCATATAATTCTTCAATTTGAAAGTATTGAGCTATCAATATGATACACATTAAATGTGACATTGATTTATGTTAAATAATAGAATAGTGAATACTTTATTCATAAGGGTAGGCAATAAAAACATTTATAAAAGTCGGATAAAAGTTAAACTTTATCTCATAATTTATTTTAAATTTCAGTGAATATTGGATTCAATAAAATGTGAATAACTGAAATGTCAAGTTGTATTGCAACTATACACAAACACCAAATATATATATATATATATGTTTTATTTTACACATTTCCTTAATTATAATTGATGAAAATATCAAATTTTGTAGATGCTGATTGCAATGATCTTTTAGTTTTGCATTCTTTAGATAATAAATATCAATAAACAGCAAATGTAAAGCAATTATAAAAGAAGAATGCTTTTACTGAAATAAAAGGAAGTTCATATTGTGGAATAAAATGCAACTAATACATTATGAATATATAACCTGCTGAGCTATCTGCCTGACCTCCCTACTATGCATGCATTACTATTTAAAGTATTTATGTGTAAATATCAGAAATATTTGGTCAGATTTGAAATTTTGATAACTTGCCAACTTTTAGCCATATAAAATTTATGGCTTTATACATACATTAAAAACTTGTTATTATGGTTATATTTTGTTAGATTCATTTAAAATTTATAAATAATTGCACATGTGCATGTGACACTTTATATTTAATCTTGCTCCAGACCCTGTAAGTGTTAATCATGAGCTAATATATAGTAGTTATCTGAGAAAAATTTTAAATATACAAATGAGATCACAATTTAAATGAAAACATGAATTTACCACACATGTAAAATGCTAATCTTAAGTTAATGCTAATTTTAATATAAAGAACTATTTCTATAAAAACCATTACTCAAACAGAGTGGTCTTTCCTAGTATAGCACAGATAAAGAAAAAATTCCACCTGGATGTTGGGGCACACACATATAATCCCAGCTCTTGAAAAGCAGAGACACTTACATCACCGATGAAGCTGACCTGATATACAAATTCAGTTTTAAGCTAGCCAGAGTTAATAGTAAGCATCTGTCTCAAAAGGAAAAAGAAAAAGTTGGCGTAAATGTACAATGCTTTAAAGCCTTCATAAAATGTATTAACTGAAAACCCAAATACTTAAACAGAGTATTTTTCTAGGCACCTTTTCCCCAAATTTATATCACCATAACAATCTGGTGGAACAGAAACTGAGAGACTATAATTGTC